>JAULBU010030554.1:0-16657 GCA_032358235.1 Odonthalia washingtoniensis
TTCTTTGAAAGTAGGTAGAAATAGCCTACTTAAACACACCACCCCGAACAAAACAGGGACAGCTCCATACTTCTTCGCCACAGGGGAAAGACCTGCAACCATTTTTACTGATAATCATCTAAAACTACTCCCACGAATATACCTTATACGCTTTTATCAGACCATGTAAAGGAAGATGTGGGAGATGTGGAAGATGTGAAAGATGTGGAAGATGTGGAAGATGTGGGGATGTAGACGGTGGATGGATAGCTCGGCTGTTGTCTTCGTCGTCGGTGATTTTGGTTTTTTAGTTAAAGTTGCAGTAGGAGTTGCAGTTGCAGTTGGAGTAGATCCTGCTACTGGCGGCGGCGGCGGTGTTGCTGTGGCAATGAAGATAGTGAGGAAGATGGCAAAGCGAAGATGCGGTCAAACAAGAAAATGAAGAAAAACGAAACGAAACGAAAATGTAGCCCCAAATTACGAAATTTAAATTCACATCAATTTCATACAGTACACATGTAACTGTAAACACGATAATCGTAATAAATTTTTTATTATAAATTAGTAATAATTAATTAAATATTTTATTGCAATTATCCTATGTTTACAGTTATATGTTTTTTTTAAAAACATTAAAAATAAAAAGATTTGATAACAATTCCATCAATTCGATTCGTTTAGTCATCCTGCGCGCACAGCCGTCAAAAAAACAAATATATTTTTTCATTACAGTCGTATTGTTGGGTTCTAATATCGTTTTTACTATTATCCATTATCCATCATCCAATCTGATGCTGCGGAAGCCACTCATCCTGCATCTATGTGTCACGATGTCACGATGCGTTCAGAGTCAAACAATGTACCATGCGGTTCAAACCAAGCGATGTACGGTGAAACCATGGACAGTAGCTTGAACATTGGACATCGAACAACTTCAGAGGCATACCTTTGAATTCCACCTCATGGGTCTCAAGTATCTCACTCCACATTCCAGAGTCAAATGCGAAATACAAATTATAATAATCATATCAGCCCAACCGAACTTCCTCCCCGTCCATCCTTGACTCCTATCACATCTGATACAAACCGAGGATGTGTTCCCATGGATTGGGATAGTAAAACATTCCGTCAAGGCCAGTCGAAGAAGGCTGTTCTTGGATGCCAATAAGACTGCCGCTTCGGGACGTCAACAATTTTCCACCACCACAACCACGATATACCTCATCCATCAAGTCAAGTTCAGAACCATGAGAGAGACTCATGATAAACATTTCAGATGTTTATCGTTAAGCTACTGCTCGGGCGCAGAAGACGTCTCTCCCACAATTTATTTAAGATTATCAAGTATTTCTTTATTGAGTTTACAGCAATGTCAGAAAGCCTATGAGAACATGATCCAATCTGCATTCAAAAGTATATCATGATACAGAACATACTCGTTGAATCAGTTGCCAAAAATGTTTCAACGGGTAAAGGAAGTGCAATACTGTGTGGAAAATTTATCTGAAAAATTATAGTTACACGTGACGTTCCCGAAAAGTGGAGAGGCGTTTTAATTTTACAGGTCCACGTGTAAAACCTTTTCTTCGAAATTTCACCCACATGAAAAACCTTTTCTTTTGGAAAAATGATTTTATTTCGATCTAAAAGCTTGATTTTGGTACAATCCGCCCACGTTTTAAAAATACCGAAACAGCTCCAGTTTCGATCCTTATTCCGGAATATACATTGGAACAAGTAATTAAAAAGTTTATGAAATACATTCATCCCATTCATTTGATTCTTTCATATAATAATTGAACATAATATTATAATATTTGTTATTATTACTTTTCATTACAACAGTATCGACAACATCATCATTGTAACATCTTTTAAAAAAACCGTTATGAGAGGGGGAGTGATTTGAATTAAAAAATGGAACACAATCATCGCACATGTTGTAAAATGAGTGAAAATATAACGTGTACAGAAAATGAAATGGAGTCATCAGGCCCAGGTGTACAGAGCACAAAAATAGTACTGGAAGATTACACAACACACAAAATTCAAGAAAAATTAATTCAAATGGTAGTTTACAAGCACTCCGTCCCTGGCAAACGTCATCTAGACAACGTGACCAACATGCTAAAATAATTCGGCTATGTTAATAGTCATAATCCCGTAACATTCACCATTGGTATGAACAAACTCCTATATATACCACATAGTAAAACTTGCACGGATTATACAAATTGGCCTGGTACGTTTGTAGTTGTGGACGGTATGTACAGGATAAATTCTAAGTAGCTTCAAAGTAGGAATGGAGACCAATCTTATTATTGCATTGAAGTACAGAACTGCAATGTCCAGATGTGCCATTGAAATTACTGCGCGAAGATATATTCTATGTACAATATTAGGAAAAAAAACCAACACTTAAAAAAGTTAAAGAGTGTAATGCATTTTCAGATGTACTTGTTAGAAGAAGACCTGATGAAGTGTCAAAAGGAAGTCCATATTTGTTTCAAGAAGTCTTTAATAATTACATGCTATTACCAAGTGTGGAATTTGTTACATACCGCCAATATGCGTGCATTGCCCATTCCAGTTTCAAGAAACAAGAAATCAGGGATGCCGTTGAACTCACAATGTGTTCCCTCCCAGATGTGTGAATAAAAGTACTGTCGTATGAGCCTGCATTACGTGAAGAACCAACATTGTTCAATATGTTCATCAAGTTTATTCAGAAAGCAGTTCACCCGTCTCAAAGATGTAATATATAAAAAATGGTGAAAAAGAAATCTAATAATTTGGAAAAGGCAAGGGTGTTGCTATACAGAGATGTTCGTACATTGTTCGAAATATTTAACGGAATATGTTCAAAGATTCGCGAATCACAGGACGATCTTCTTCAAAACATTGTTACATTTTATTTAGATGGTGTTTCATGTACATCGCATTTTCTTGGATTTATTAAAGACACTACAAAAAGTTGGACAACTACAAAGAGTGATAATCGTGTCACAGTTCTTGCATTGAAAGTTGCAAATTTACTTTAAAATAAAATCGAACTTGGTTCAGACATAACAGTAATTGAAAGAAAATGTGACATGGACACATGCATCGTACCTCATCTTGCTGAATTGCACGGGGCAAAATCAAAATAGAATCTAAATTTTGGGGTCTAGGAAATGAAAAGAAACTTCTCATTTCATTAATAGTACTCCAAATACTTACTAGAGGACGAATCCATTAAATCGTATTAGCAACAACAATTCATTGACACTGCATTGCGAAAATGATAAAGGAGATAATCACGTTTTTTTGAGAAGAATACAGATAAAGTTGTTAGTAGTGACATTGCCGGAAATATGATCAATAACATAACCTATTTGGTAACCAGATGCCACCAGTGGACATAACACTACCTGGACGAGTCCCGGTGAAGAAAAATTTGATATGGCCGGCTTGATTATAAAATGCGGTCATAATCGTCATCAAACGTTGAAATTATGTGTGCCGTATTCTATGTGGAAAAGAGAGTCGTTATATCATGCAAACATTGAAGAATGGTTGGATGAATTATCCATACCGAGACATCACGGATACAATTCAGCATGTACATATAAAACTATATTACAGTTGCACAGCCATACCATATTTAAAGCTACAAGGGCATATATCAAAGAAGATTACTTTTGGGAAAAATTACTCTCAACTATATCAGTAGATAAAATAATGGACAGTAATAGTACTTTAGAATTAGTTTCAGCAAAACACCTTTCCTTCGCAATTGGCTACTTCGATACTGCTCGAACCGAACTTGCTCAGGTAGGGACAGAATAATTGAAGGATTCTGGGGCAGAATGGAGGTTTTAAATGATGGTAAATACGAACAGAGTCAGTTTGGTGTTTGTTTCATGCACACATACCAGTTTTATTCATCACTTGGAAATGAGGACAGAAATTATTTGTGCGAGATAGTTCGTAATTCGCAAAAAGCGGATTTCGATGATTCATTACATCATTGAACCATAACATCGACATTTGGAATGACGTTCCATGTGGAATGCATGGAATATCAAGAATCATGGAAGACGAGAGCCAAACTGGAAATGTCATTATGCGTGATTGGTCCTCAGCTGTGGTTGGGAACTCTAAAGAAAGGAACCCGTTGGGATGTTAAAATTCCTAATACTGGTGGAAGTTTCCTCAAACGTAGAGAAAAGGCAAGGCGACAAAAACTTTACTGTGATGTTCCTTTCAATTCAGAACCCACAGTGAAACCTGTAGAACAATCATGTTACTTTGCAATGATAGCAAGAACATCTGTATTTGCAGTATGGATTGTTAATCTGTCTCATATATATGTTCAAAAAGATGAGAGTAAGTTGAAATGGTTACCAGAAGGTCTAGTTTCTGAAAGATAATCATTCAGTCGTTCTCAATATTGTGGACTAGAGGAGACTTGCTCCACGCAGGAGCTGGTGCTGGAACTGGCGTTGGATATGATGGAAATTTGAGATACCACATTATTTTCTACCCAATTTTTAAGTCTAAAGATAATAATGCCTTCTTTCCCAACAGTCTGAAACGTACATTTTCGGCATATTCTATTGTAAAGTATTATTAAACTTTCCTTGCTGTTTTCTCAAGAAAGTAGTTGTTTTCTTATTCATGTAATAATAATAAACTACCAGTAGTTACATAATATCATATAAACACCAATTGATATATTTTGTATACCCATAACTGAACAGTTCAGTGGTTCTTCGATTGTTTACTGTGTCCAAATACGTTCATGGTTTCTCTTATTTGATCAACATGAGGAAACACTTGCACCATTCGGTAATTTCTAATATCAAACTTGTTCAGAGAGTCTGAAATACCACTTTTATTCTCATCCTCATAGTCTTTTTTTGTATCTTTCCCGTTATTTTCCCGTCCTACATAGACGATTATTTCCTGAGAGTCACAATAATATATCTATATTCCATCGGCTTTAAGATATTTCCGTGTTTCTCAATTTTTCATGTTCCTCGTATGTACATGATACGGATATGGCATTTTCTTATAACTATCTTTGATAAGAACATCTTGAATCATGGTGCGATCTAAATTATCATGTTACACCTTACCGTTCCATCCTAAACCTCCCTGTCTTCTCCATCGCAGGAACTTCCGGTAACAATAAAAACCCCAACAGGAATTTCTGATCTTTTCAAGGAATGCGTTGCATGAATATTTTTTGATAATTTATCGTATGAAGCTGCAGAAACAGGATCTGAGAAGTACAAATTAACCTTTTCATATGGTAAATTACCCCAACCTCGCATATATCCCATAATCGTCGTGCAGAAACGTTTTGTGAAAAGTCACTTCATCCTCAAATGGAAGTTAACGATGTATGAGAAGAGAGGGTGCTGAAGATTAAATTGTCATTTATTGGGTGTTCTGCTTCCTATTTTTAAATTTTCTTCTCATATGTACAAAGTTCGTCTAGCTGGATGGCATTTTTGCAAAACATTTTTGAAAACAAAATGTTTGTTGCAAAAAATTGAAATCTAGTTTTTTGCAAGAAAGCAACTCAGTTGTACGAAAGTTTTACATATATATTTTAAACCTTTTCAAAACTTTAGTGCTCTGAAATACAACCACAGACATATTTGAATAAACTTGAAACGTTCGTGTGTACAAATCGATCGAACGCCCACAGTTATAATTCTCGCCAATGCGTCTCCTCAAAACATACCCAAAACCATGCAGGAACTAACCCGCTCAAGAATTCAGCATAACTTCTCTCGCTATCAAGTCTACTTTCTGTGAAATAATTTCTACAACATATCTTATACCATCACATCAACCATCCTATCTTCAGCCAACCGATATTTTCATTACCTTACTTCATCATCACGTGCTTCCTTCACGTTCAACAAAGATTTAAATTACCGACGTAATGACTTAATCATCATCTCCAGTACATAGTTCGGTTTCAAGTGATTTCGGACCTGAAAGAGATCCGGAATCTGAATTGACAAGATTCCTTATCTTGGCATTTCTACATAGTTAACATTCTGAGACATTTAAGAAAGAATGATTCAACTTCGAGAACCTTTCCTATGAAATTATCTGACATGAATTTGTCATGATAAGAACCCAATTCACATTCAAGTAACAAAAAAATTTTTAGAGGGAGCAAACAAAAGGAAAACATGCTTAAAAATGCATGTTTTCTGCTTCAGGACCAGATGCTGACAAAGCACTAGTGAAATTTGGTACTCAGAAAGATCAGCAGAGTTATCATGCGTCACTCGCTATTCGTACATATAGAAAAGCAGATGGGCGTACATTGGAGATTTTTCACAACTTTTTCAAGACAAAGAATACGTCAACTTGTTTCTTGGTTTGTCCAACATTCTTCCATCTTGTCTTTTAATCCAATGCGAGGAAACAAAGACATAATTGGTATGGAATGTCATGCTTCCCAACTTTAGAATGCATGCCCTACTTTCATAGCATGTCTATCACATCAATTTATATGAAAGAACCTAAATAAAAATGATTCGTAACCATCAAAGACAATACTGGTACAAAAATTTGTTTTCTATGTCAGAAAATGTACAAAGCATGTGTTCGAATTGATAAATAAATCGATATAGCACTTTCCAGTGCTATGAATCTTCCATGCTTTTACTACGACTACGACAGTTCTACTTTCCTAGTCGTTATACAAGAGAGCAAGATTTAGGTTCCATCAAGCAACAGCAGCCATTCTCAATGGGTAATCTTCCAGTGTCTCAAATGGATAATCTGCCAGTGACTGCAGAAGATTTGGTGTCTCCAGAAGTTTGGAATCGTTCACTACAACAGGATACAACTTATTTACGACGTTGATTTAAAGGAAGACCATATATTGCGTTGATTGTTATCCTTCTTGTACAAGGAGGACTCTTCGGAATTGCCGCAATGATTTTGCGGATTGGCTCTATTTGTGACCAATCCTCTCAAAATTATTGTTCCGGAGCAGATCACCACAGCAGTTATACCTGTGATACCCCTTCTCCAAGATTAACGTTTCGATTTCAACAAGTACTGCTTCCAACATGCGTAAACGTTCTAAAAGTATGGCAACCATAGGTATAGATGTAGAAATAAAAAAATGGTAATGAAACTGACGATATTCTAAAAGAATACATGAAACTTACATGCAAGGTTTAGTGTATAGTAAAAATAGTCAGGGTGAAAGATGAAGATGAAGCGGAACCGGAAGATTCGTTCCAGTAGACACAGTGGAATGGTAAGCAATGGATAGTTAGAAAAAGGCAATGAAAAAATATTGCTGTTCCTACGACGTTGATTTGGGGACCACATTAATGTTCGTGAAAAATGTAATGGCTGATTCTCTACAAGACAAAGTGGAATTCGTTCTGACAGACCCTCCAAACAACATCAGGTTTGATCAAGAACGTGAAAATTCCGACCACGGCCTGTTCGATGAAGAAGATATGAGACATTTATTGGGATTCTGTGGTTCAGTTTTAGGTGAAGGAAGTCATGCAAATATATTTTTCTCGACAATGCACTTTATTTCATGGGGCAAACATTTCGATCCAAAGAAGTAATTTGTTCCATTGGACGATGCTGAACATGATGAAATCTGAAAAGATATTAAGACGGCAGTGTGTTCTTTGTTGGGGAAACTACCCTCATTTGAACAAAAAAAGGGATACTGTAGTGCCTCGATGGAAGCGGGTACTGAGGGGCTACCAAAACCAAGTTTGTGTTTTAATCCAGTCTCCCGTACTGTACAGGCCGTCATTTTTTCCGCACCTTCCCTAATTTTGACATCTGTTTCTTCGTTTTCTCTCTTCCCCAAAGTGCCATGCTTATACAACTGTAGGCATTGGTTTGAAGGTCTGTAAACACCACCAGCTTTTAGTCAATAAACACCGCCTTGTCGGCGCGAACTGGGTGCCAACGGGACGGATATTTTCCCCAGGTAACTACTTCACCCTCAACCTTCTCCTCAGTCCTTATTAACCTTCTCGAACCAACCACCAGACGACTGTTCGAACTAGGAAGATAAATAAAATCCTCCAGTACTTCCCACGAACTTGTCTTCGAAATGCACCACTGGCTGTGTCAAAACACGTGATAGTCCGACTCTCCGCCTTCACATCTATGATGGTGCTTCAGTCCACTCTCACGTCAAGCCTTTCTCCCGCTCTGTCACACCTACAATAGACCCTGTACGCCTCAATCCACGCTGAGTGGGGTACTACAGTTGCTATAATAGTGATCCAAGGATTCCTCATATGACTCGTCTATCAGTTGTCGAAAAAGCAGTAGATTTTTGTAACGCTGAAATGCAATGAAACAACTACTTAATAAGATTTAACTACAGTCGGACGGATTCCAATCAAACAGTTCATCCAGGAACTTGCAATTAAATGAACAACATAAAGAGATTCCCCATAGCCGAAAAACTCTTAAGAGAGCGTCAACAGAAAACAGGTGGTACGAGAGAAATTATTGGACCAGAACGAAAAGCTACATAATTCGTCTCTAAGTTGTGTTTCCGAAAATGAGCGATTTTTTGGGGTCGTGCGCATGAGTATATTTAAAAGCTTGGTGCTACTCGGTTGGAAGAATTGTGTATGGAGACGTTTTAATTGACAAGCATTAAAGTTGACTTCGAGTGATTCGTTTCGTCGCATGAGGGTGTGTAGGTGGCTTGAAGCTGATCGGTACAAAGGCAGGAACCACTATTCTGGATAGTAGATGTTTTTCTCATTAGATGTTTGCCATCGGTAGAGCTTATTATGTATGTTGTCAGTCATAAATTGATGAGCATCAAGTATGTTAAAGCCGATTATTGTCAGTACATTTACTTGGAAAATGTTCAGTTCTAACAAAATATTATCGACAGCTTGTAATGTTTTAAGAATGAAAGTAGCCGTACCAAGTGAAGAATAAACCTTTTCTCCAAATCCAAGTTTGAATCTTGACGATTTGAGTCTTATCTCTTCTTTCTTGAACTGTCTCTTGATACGTTTTTGTGAAGTTCTACCGATTACGCTTCGAGGGCCCCTGGAGCCCACGTGAAATGCTGGAATAAACTGATCTTTGTTTGACTTTGAGATGGTGGTGTTCTCTTTGTTACAGTATTTTACTCATCATGAATTTGCACCATGTCTGGAGTATGACTAATCGATACCAGCAAGAAGTCGGAGACTGTGAGGTTGTTTGAGAAGAGCGTTCTGGTGATGTGAGAGGTTACGACGCTTTTATCCGGCTCGTTGTTCGAAAAGTTGACGTCTTAAGTCTCATCCAGGTCTTCATTGTCCATGGTGATGAGTTGTGCCGCAAAATGTCCGGTTCGTTATCACTAAATTTGGCCTATGCTTGTAACGTTTCTTCTGGATCGGTCATGAAACCAGATTTTCTGTTTCACAGCCATCGATGACGTCTGCTAAAATTAACACGGATTTATCATCGTTTTTAAATCTGTTGTTTATGTAATTCTTCATGGTTACGGGTAGCCACCGATGGGATGGGGCCCACGGTGAGCATCCGCATTTATAGCAATCTGTACTGTTATGTTCTAGTTAGCTTGCATACCTGATGATTCCATTGCCAATTAATTGGGATTGGACTTTCCGCATGATACCAAACTTCTTTGTCACCAGGACTTGATCTGGTCACCAAACGTACTCGTCATCAACAATCCACAAGACCTCTAATTTATCTGAAGTGTTCTGGAGACGGGAGTAAAAATTGATCTTAGATCTACCACTCCGTTCAATATTGTTGCCCGTATTATGTACAACCGAATCTATTCGACTATGTCACCTTTATTGTTTCAAACGAGATGCAGACATAGTAGTTGTATATGACTTTGTGAGCGTGTTTTGTTGTTAACGGTTTATCTGACTATGCGGGAAATTGTTGTTGATGTTGCATCTGACTACGTGGGCGTGGCTTGTTGTGGAAGTGGTGGTAGAAGGGTATGGATACGAAAGAGAATGGAAAATAGAGAGGTATTCATTAATATCGAAAAATGTCTACAAGTTTCAAACGTGTTGTATGTTGATTTTTCTGTTCGATACTGTAGTCAATTTCTTTTTTTTTCCGTCTTATAAGTGGAAGACTTTTACGAAAAAAGGTAAAACAAGAACTTCTTCCTCACGGGGTAGGATTAATCAGCCGACCCTCCGGACTGAAACCACTGTCCATGCCCTAATGTGGAGGGCTCCGTGGTGCCAGAGTCCAATATAAATCAGCTGTTAGCGAAGGGTATCCTACCCTTCCCCAGAAAATTGGTCATACGGTCCTGTCCTGTCCTGTCCCTGTCAGATCGGAGGGGAGATATTTGCTTTGGCCTCTCATTACGGCCGCGAAATGTTTACACGTGTCCACGAAATCAGCCAATAGTTGGTTCTGTCTATTTATACGTTTCAGATTACATTAATATTATTATATTTATTGAACATTCCGTGGACGTACAGAGCCATTGATCGTCAACACGCAACATCTTATTCCCTGCAATTATTTTAGTCTGCATAACGTGGAGTGTTGTTTATTCATCGTAACCGCTTCTACCTGTTGTTTCTTCGTCATGTCTGACTTTTCATAGTTGTTTTTACCATCAAGTATTCTTCCTTATTGCATACGTGGCTTTACTATCAGGTGTTCATCTTAATTTCAACCAGCATGAAGTATTTTTCTTCCCTATTTTATTTGATGGTGATTCAATAGATACTTCAGAGGGATTAGTCAATAAACTAGATGGTTCTTTTCCATTTCCGATTTATATTCCTTGACCTTCAACACCGTCCACAACATCTTCACGATACCAGTAAGTGAACTCATGAAGGAGTTGAAGGAACCAAAAAATGTCACAAGTGTGACCCGTTCACATCTGTCAGGTATGTATAAAGTAGACATAGTTTGACAAAGTTCTTGTTGGATTAGTGGGGGTCATACAGACGCTGCACGCTCGAAAATATGCATCTCCCTGTAGGGGATGAGAAATGGGTCTCGGAAACTGGTCATAGCCGTGTGTTGCGTACTAGCGGACATAGCTACATTTAAATGATGTAACTTCTCCCATACCGATCGTCAAATGGCCGTTTTCTTCCCTTGCTCCCTTTTTTCTAAAAATGGAAAGATTTAAAAAAAAGGATCATAAAAGATTAAAATGTTTCCATTTTTTATTCTTTCCTTTTTTATTGGGGATGTTCATTTAAATTGTATAATTAATATCTCCATTCTGCTAGTGGAACACGTCACGACTAAGAGAAATATGATGAGTCTTGGTATGTTCATTTAAATCGTGCCAGTGATAATTCCATTCTTCAATGGATTCAATGACGTAGTGGAAAGAGAGATGACGGTACTACAATGTTGTGGTATAATTAATCAATTAATTAACGATCGTAATTTTTCTCTGTTATAGTGGCACCGATGTCTCCTCGACTCGTTTGCAAGTCTACACGAAAAGAAAAGGAAGACGGCATTATTTTGATTTGAAAATTTGAAAATCATGCCCTTTTAAATTAAAGACTATTCAACAAGCAACAGTAAAGTAGGATGTAGTTCGCCACAGATTTTAAAAAAGTCTACTCAACACAAAACGGACAACGCCATTATTCTTGTTTGAAATCTCTGCCCTTTCAAATTGAAAAGTATTCACCAAACAACTCTAAAGTGGGACCCAGTTCAGGAGTGGGAACCGGGCCAGAACAAACTTATACACAAGTCTTCACTGCAAGAATTGGTTTCAAATGCGATTATTCTATCGAAACTGATGTCTTTCTTGCAATCTCTTTCTCATCGACGTCGGTATTAATATTCCATCCTCAATTTTTGTCTGAATTTACGAGTCTCTTGGCACCTCAACACCTGTTCACTTCAGAATGGTCAACAGTCCGGAGAGTTCAATGCCTTCTGTGGATTCCTGGAAGTACCATCCATGTCGAAAAAATAGGTCAATGTCTAAGCGTGAACTTTATAGGGTAAAAAAATGGCAGATTGCGAAGAAAATGCGAAAGGCGAATACGTCACTGCCATCTGGAGGTACCATACGAAGAGATGGTAATTTAGCTGTTTTCCCTATTAGAAAACAAGCACAGATCTCACAACATGATGAGCCTGATCTAGGACATATTGAAGATGGACAAACAAGAGATCGTGATGATGAAGAATATTCAAACCCGGTTCCTGTTTGCGATACTACCGATACAGAATATCCCAACAAGCGCGATCCGGACGGATGACTAACTCCAATAGTACTTTAAATACCTGCAGCAGCTGGACGAAGCAGTCATGCTACGGTAAATTCAGATTTGGTAGATAGTACTTTTGTAAATCGTAATGAAGACCGACATGACGGTCACAAAGAAACAAGCCAAATAAATTACATGGAATGTGTGAGATCCGAGCCACAGTGAATAAATACTGTACCAGTACCAGTAAATAAGGCAAGTGGTAAGGATTCACAGATATCGATACCACCAGTAACGGAAAGGATTGTTAGACAGCAGAACCTACTGTCGGAAAATGGCCAAGTACTGCGTCATATCATATTGGGGGCCGAACGAAGAACTATTGGTAGCATTGAAGCTCTTAACAAAGAAGTAAAAAAGCCCTTGGATCAATTGAGAAGAGATGTAATCAACTTTGTATTGACATTAAAAAAATGAATGCTGTTCATTCGGGTCCAGAGGAAGGAATAAAAGCAACAAAATCAGATGAACAAAAAAAATAGAGGAATGTGTACTTCCGTTGGAACATGTTTTTAACGACGAGGTTACGAAGTTCGTATTTGAAAGATGTTCTGTAGAATTTGTCTTATCCTTCGTGAAGGGCTGTATTGATCATGAGGTTAATAGACAAGCGGCCACTTCTTTAAATGTTCTCATGTTCTCCAAAATGCCGGCCCAGAAAAAGGACTTTCTTCTCTCCCGGGGAGAGAAGAAAGTCCTTTACAAAGAGGGTATTGGTAAGTTGTTCAGTCAATTCATGAGACGCATAATTCTGACTGTGCTCCTCGCCAGGCAGAAGAATAAGTTTAGTATGTAAAAAAGCCGACAGAAAGATGACGTGTCGGAGGTATACAACAAAAGAGCCAATTACCTGAAACAACACATGTGGCTTTCTCCAGGGTACGTTACAGGAAAACACATAGATCTAACACGCAACAAGATGGAAAAAGTTGGAACAAATAGCACCCCATCCAGTGTAGATCAAAATTCACTCGCCGACGAACGACGAGGATGGAATGTAAAAAAGATTATGAGTCCATCTTCAGGCATAAAATTCCTCTCTGTATATCAGGAAAACTATACCATCAAGTTACTTCAAATCTGCACAAGTCTAAAGAGACGGCGAGGACTTCATTCTTCGAAGAGGTTGGGTACCATTTCGTACCCTGGAAAGAGATGAAATCTAATTTCGGACAAAAGACAATGACCTTGGGCTGGTGTGAGCCCGAATCTGATGACTGCCCATTCGATATGAGTGACTTGGTGAAATGTTGTCCTGCTTCTTATCGACCGTCATCGCAAAACACTATTTCTCTGGGGAAGGAAGATGTAGAATACGATAGAGATAAATTTCGTTCATTTAATGATTTGATAGTATAACATCGACATACGATTCTACACGTGACGGATCAAGTCGAGGTGAGACATAAAGCAAGAACTTCACGTGTATCTGGGAGACAATTGACAAGTACAGAGGTTATAAAGAAGCCTGTTAATGTCATTGACATAGAACATCGCTTTCTGACATGCTTTACGGTCCCTAAATGATGTGATTCTCCTCTAGGTTTGCTACTTACGAGTGGTAACGTGATTGGATGCATTTATGCGGTGGTACTATTTTTCGTACTTTAATATGCGAGATGATGTTATTACGTGAAGATCTATCTAATGATGCCGACAGGATGAAGGAGATAGTCTATTGTAATTAAATAAATGAAAACGAAATACGTTTCGAAGAATTACTGCCAACACCGACTAGACAAGGTCAGTTACATATATTACGAACTTCTTGCTTATCCCTCACTTGGGAAGAGTTTGCCTATGAACATAGATGACATAAAAAATTGAACAAGCTCGGTGGCTGGACATAGAGGGCTTACGGATGGTGATATAAACAATATTGAGAATCTGATATCGGCAAATGGTGACTATGGTGTGTATGAGTTGTAAATCAAACAGTCTTTTCAGACGAATACTTGTTGTTTTTTGATGTAAAGTCAAAGATTTGGTTTAGCATATTACCGTTCCTAATAGATGGAATACGGCTAGAGTTCAATACAGATGTTCTGATGAAAGGCCATCTGAAAGTTGTTGCTATTGTGCCATCAGGTTTACAAATGGTTGTCGATAAAGGACTCTTAGTAGGAAGAATTGTTTTTTTCATGTTACATTCGATGCAATGTGAACCTTTCACTGCATAGAAAAACAAAAATTTATAACATTATAATTTCACCGTATAGCGTTCATTTTATACTGACTACAGCACTAAAAATGGTGCTTCGGAGCAATAAAATGGTGCTATGTTTCTTTTCAAAATTTTCGATAGCAGTGCATTTATTGTTCCTGAGCACCGTTCTCTCGTTTAAGGTTGCAACACATTTCGGAATAATAACACTGTTTTTGGTGCTATAGATTTCTGCAAGTATCAATAGATTACAACCGACAATAGTGCTCTAGTAGCAAAACAATTTGTACTGATAGCAATAGATTTTATTGATATTTTGAAAAGCATTTATTTGTATAAAATGTATTTTTGTTTGTATAAAAGTATGATGATATTGTATTCATAAATTAGTATATAGTATATAGCATGAGGTAATGAATACGATTGACAATTGAGAAAAACAAGAGGCGGGCGGCGCGCTGAAATCCAAAAGGACATCGACTGAAATCCAAAAGGACATCGACAAGAAATTCATGAAATCTTTAAAACCAATATGTAATTATACTAGAGTTTCCTTAAACAAAAACAACAATTAAAGTAAAATCTAGTTGTTACAACGGTTTAAATCCCGTCAAAGTTCTAGTACATATAGTGTTCTGGAAAGCCTGTACGAAGAATCACACAACATACCATCTCATTTCAACCTTACCTTCACGGACTAATCTTCCCAGTGAATTCATCTTTATCATTGTTTATCTCCATTATCTAACCAATCGATTGTCACAAAATACAAGTACCAATTTTAAGTTCATATTCACATCCCTGTCTCTTCAATAACCGATTGGAAGTGAACGATAAACAAACATGCATTTTTAATTCGTGCTACGTCGCTTATTTCTCTTCTCGCGTTTCATTCTACGAAACACATCAGCAAAAGAACAAGCAGATGACCAATCAGGATTTGTGTACTTCTAATCGATTGCCTCACCTGACAATCCGCGTATCCTAGTCACTTCAGGGCTATTCTGTCCCCAGAGAGCATTGGGCACTAGCATATGTACAGTTATTTGTATCAGGAAACAGACAAATAAAAGAGCAGTATTTAGAAAATAATGATAGAGAATTAAACAGGGTAAAAACGTCATCTTTTACATAGAACGTATGAAAAGGGAACAGACTAAAGCATGGAAGAAGAAACTACCCGCATATGAAACTCTTTTTCAAATATATTACGAGCTCGACAATGCACCAACTAACGTCATTCAAGACATCATATATTCTTGTAATTCAACATTTTCCACAATCACACCTGCACCTGCAGCTTCTCGGCTGATAACACCGACGGAACTATCATTGTTTCGACCAGCAGGTATCCCAGTTCATCAAGAATTGAGGTGGTAAACGAGCTAGCCCAGGAGGATGATGAGGATGTGGTGGAAGTAGAGGAGGATGAGCACCTGGTGGCGGAAGAGAAGGAGTAGGATGAGCGATAGATTGTGGTGGTGGTGGTGGTGGTGTGCTATTATTGATAACACCTTGAAACCAATTGTTAGCAAAGTTGAATAATTGTTGAGCGCCGTTATCAGCATTGACTCCATTAATCTGCAGATTATTGTTTGGTGCAACTTGTCTTTGAGCAGGAACATCGCCCGAATTCGCATTATTATTCGCACCCGCATTGTTTTTGTTCTTGTTGTTTCTCTCGTCGTTATTGTTGCTGTTAGGACGAGCAGGAAAATTAACATCGATATTAGCACTACATGTTGGACATAAGAGTTGACGTTTAAGACAACTTTGTAGACAACGTGCATGAAACATATGACTACCAGCTAACATTTTTGCAGCTGCAATTTCCTCTTTGCATATAATTCAAGTACGATCACCTTCAGCAAGTTGTTCTTCAGTAGCATCAGCAAATAATTCATTCATAGTAGCAATGACACGACGATATCTTAAGAAATCGAAAAACCAACGTCGAAACTTGATAAATGTCATATGCATTTCTCTAACTTTAACAAGTAATATTGTAATTTCTAATGCAACAAAAATTAAATTAAATTCCTCACCAAAAACAAATATCGCAAAACAACTTTCAGCGCCCAAGTTGAACAAACTTTTAATAAGTTGCGAAAGAAATTAAAAATGAAAATAAATTACAGTCCGCGGAGCAAAAAAGTTCTTTACATGCTGCTGTTGTGGTCAGTGAACCCAAGGAGGGCAAAGTACACCTCAACCATGCGGCAGTACACCTCCTTGTCCTCTTTCT
>JAULBU010030565.1:0-16655 GCA_032358235.1 Odonthalia washingtoniensis
GTTTCCGTTGAATTTCCTGTTGCTTTATCCGTTTTGAAGATACAGCTGTGTTCTGTGACGGAAGAGTTGGGTAAATAGGTGCATATTTTTTGCTCTATAAAAAATTATCAAACGACACATTAATTACATAAACTGCTGAACTATTTTTGGTACATTGCTTATATAGTTCAGATCCAGTATCATAAATCAAGATGTACCCATCTTTTGCATGTTATGCATCTGTATCTCCATTCCTGGTTTTAATTACCACATACTTGTGATGTCTTCCGAACGATTTCTAGGACACCAGGCCATTTCGTTGATAGCATGCACGTAACAAAACGCCTACGTCAAAATTTAATTTTTTGGATCCCTTAATTCATTAATTGATTTATTTTCGGGCTGCGATTTTTTTTACTTTCTGTCGTATGTTTCCTTGATTTTTTACCAAAAATGATATTGGAAGTTTCAATGGCAATAGTATTTTTCGATTTCTCAACATTTTTCAGATCTGTCATTTCAGTGTGAGGAATGACCGTTGTGTGCCTTTTTCAGTTTTTAAAAGTTCAACAAATCAGCAATTTATGTGCCATTTTCATCCAATTCTGTTCCGTTCTTCTGCCCCATTCGCGCACATTTCCATCAACCATTCACAACAATAACGGATGAACTTGCAGCGATGATACCAATACGATGACAGTACACTCATTCTGATCTTTCAACAGCGACTCGTACATGTTGGTTCCTATCGAGATAAACTTACTGCATGCATCAACTTTTTAAAACAGGAAGTTTTCATTAACTATTAATTCATTCAAAAATTTTTGTACAACTCCATTCATATTTGTTAACCTTCCTTTACCGTCACTTCCTCTTCTGATTTTCGTTTACAGGTTGCTTCTCATGTTCAACTACCCTGGTTCAGGTAAATAAGTGTATTTCCATTCCTCTTCCGTTTATTGTTTCATCCTCTAATTCTCATGTCATGACCGTTTCATATTCAAATTACTAACTTTTGTTATATTCTTTATATTTATTAATGCCATTTTTATATGTATGCAGTTCAATATCATTTACATGTTCACAGTGAAAGAATGAATATGAACCAAAAATAATCGATTTGTATAGATTGTATATACAGCATATATTAATATATACTTATTGGATGCGTTTCTTGGTCGTTCTTTATGGTGGTTCTCATTCTTATTTTACTGCATAGTTTATACTTTCGTTCGCTTTTCCTTTTTCCATAGAAATTTTCAAAGCTCCATCTCATTTTTCATTTTTATATTTCTTTCTTATTTTGCGTTTCTCATATTTTTATCAAATTGGTCGATTTGACATTGCATGATATCACAAATAAAAAAAATATTATTACCGTGTCTACCATTATTGGTATAAATTCATTGCAATGTATATTGCTATTATTCTATACATCATTCCCATATGCCATCATATCATTCCTACATGTAACAGATATATACATCAGAAATCGCAATAACCATCCACTTTCACATTCGTGAAATGAATATAAAAGGCAATGTGACTTACATTACAAATTAAATTTTTCGCAGTATTATATGAAGTATTCATTCAACGTCTCATACACAATGTGTTGTTACGAGCCTAGATTGCATAGACAAAAGTCACCTGTGTATGAAAGAAATTTTCATTGATACATTTGTGTAATTTTTCAAACAATGTATATTGGCCCAGACAATTTCTTCCATTTATTATGCGCCGTCCGTAAGTAAATTTCTATGACTCAAATATAAAAATATACATTATCTGTATGCCACAGATAATGTCCCATACATTTTATCTTCACATTGCGTAGATTTTTACTTCAGATACCATCCGTAGCCATACAAACACTGTAGTTTTCTGTATGTAACCTACGCGGACCCCAAAAATTCCCATGGCGTAGTAGATGTCACATCCACCGCAAAACTATGCCTCTCGAATGTAGGCATTCAATTACGGAAACACAGACGTGTTGAGTCACGTGGTTGATGCGAAGGGTGGTCTAGTAGATGAAAAGAAGGTGCAAGATACACAAGAAATATCCTGTACCCAGGTACGCCACCGAATTGCGTACTTCTTGGGGCTGGATGGTTACTATGGAATGTTCATCCGTGGTTCCGCAAAGAAATCGGCTCCTCTTCATGCCGTTACGTCCGAAAAGAATGGATACTTATGGACGAAAGAGATGGATAAGTCATTTACTACCCCAAAGAACTCATTCATGACGCCCCAGATGTTAGCATTTCCCAATTTCTAATTGCCAATCCTGGTCGAGACGGATGCATCTACTTATGCAGTCCGGCCAATCTTGACGTAGAAGAAGGGCGACGGGATGTATCACTCAATCCATTTTGCGAGTCGTACGATGATCGAAGCCAAGAAGAGATACGGCACATACGAAAGAGAGCCCTTTTCCATCATAGTCTAGTTGAAGAGAATCCGCCTATACCTTCTTTCGTCGCACCCTTTCGAACTGGTGACAGATCATTAGGGCCTCAGCTACACCTTCAAGAAGGAGTATATTCAATGACGCCATGCGCGTTGGATGGATTTATTGGCCGAGTATGATATCGAAATCATGTGTAGACTAGGGAAGGAGAATGAAACTGCAGACATCCTGACGAGAGGACCTCGAAATGACCTGATAAATGAAATGGATGAAGGTGATCTACTCTGTCCAAAGTTGAATATCATCGCAAAAGAGCCATTAGACGTTGAACCCCTTTGGAAAGAAATCAAGCGATTTTTGTTCGAAAATTTGAGCGGCAGTAATGATTTGATCCCATCGCCGCGATTAGACTGTCTTCAAAGCAATAAATTATGTGGGAAAACAATCTCTTCCGGAGGACGCAATCGGGACCAAAAGTGGTGGCGCCTATCTCGGGTAGAGTGAAGGTGCTGGAAATATACCATTATTAGATGGGGCATTGAGACTATGATACGACGAGGAGTTTCGTCACAGACCGATATTGGTGGCCAAAGGTGCACCTGGATATAGCTGCTTATTTCAAATCGTGTGACTCTTACCAAAGGTTGAAGGAGATCCCCACGTACTATACCAACCTAAGCCCATTTACCAACCTCTTGGAAGTCTTCTCAATCTTCTTTTCAGATCCGTTCCCAACATCATCAAGGTGATCCAACTACTTATTAATCTGTCCGGACTATCTCACCAATTGGACCTTGGCAAGAGCCACGAAAAATGGAACTGCCGAGACTGTCATAAAGTTTCTCGAAGAGGATTTAGTACATTCCATTGGTCCGCCAAAAACTATAATTAGTTACAACGCTTCGTTCTTCCCGGCCGTAGCTCTATGAAAGTTCGCGGAAGATCGGGGTATAACATGGAAAACTGTACTCATATATGCACCTATGTCTAATTGAAAAGCGGAAAGAATGGTAGAAACGTTGAAGAAAGGTATTGGTAGGATGGTGAACAAAGAATAAGGTGATTGGAAAATTCCGGCCAAGAAGGTGCTGTACGGGTATCTTCGTCGACCATTGGCGCGTTTTGAGTCTCCATTTTAACTTCTAAACGGGGTTAAACCTTGGATTTATGCCAGAGACGATTCTTTCAGTCAAAATTCTTGGACGATAGAAGATCTCATGTTGGAATTATTGCCGATGAAGTCGGTACGGTTTAGTCGCATACATAAAGAGAAGTCGCACGGAGGCCTGGAACAAGGAAAAAAAGTGAAAATATTTGTTGTAGAAGATCTTTTTCTCGTAGCGCATGGTCGTATTGTCGGTTATCGCGTTGAATGGACAGCGTTTGAGCTGATATACTACGGCCCATGCCGTATAGAGTGAGAGAACCGCCCCCGTTATGTACTAGAATCCAGAAATAGAAGATTTATTCGCGTTGCAATACACGTGCGCAGACTCGTGAAGTCTGAGTCGCGTCCGCTTCACATTTTTTATGATTGAGCCTCTCCTATCCCTCTCATGCGACGACGTAGGCGTTCCCTCTTCCTCTTTTCTGTACTCTCGTTGTTCTTTCTTTTCCCTCCTCTCCGATGGGCAGAGCCTCCAAAATTCCTACTTCTTTTATGTCATCTAATTCAACCCCTCCTCCAACACAAGCCATCATGCCTTCTATTGAAAAGTTAAAACAATATTTCTCGAAACCATCCCAGAGCAGACGATTGAATGCATCAACGCACACGACGTGGTCAGCCAATCTATCTTGCGGAACTTGTAGCTTCCGACCGTTCAAGCGAAGGGGGTCCACTCCTGTTGATTGGCTGATAATCCAGCTGATCGTGTCCGCGGGATGGTCAGGTATACGATAGAGAATCTTTTCATCACCCTCTCGAACCACGAGACCCCTTGCGAGAGACTGGCAACTGTCACTGTCCCTTCAGAAATTGTTGCTCATCCGAACTCACAGCCCCCAGTGATTAATGCCTTGTTGACAATAATATCCCTAATACATTGGCCGTGAGGAGAATTGCAGAAAACAGGAAGGTTGGGGTTCACGATACTCACTGTTGTCGCCCGACTTGAGAGCACCGGGAACAAACCTTGTGACGAATTGGACCAATTTCTGAATACAGTGGTGGTCGCGACGGATCTTGTGGCCCTTCTCGCTTCTTTCTGTCTTGTAAATCGTGTATGTCGGAACTAGAACGTTTCCGTTGACAATTAGAACGCATGGGGTTGAGGTGGATCATCAACGTGGAACGTGAGCTCCAAGACATAAATTGTGTATAAGTCGATTTCAAAAAAGATCTTCAAACCACCCCGTTCATGTTGTGACCCGAAGTATCCGATCTTGCGGAAGGATGGTTGATGGCCGGTTGAAAGGACGAAACCTTTGATGGCATAATCGACGCCGTCGCTGAGGGCATGTGTTCCTTGGTCTGATATTTCAAATCCCCGTCGGTCTATATAATCTCTATGAAGAGTTCGATTGTTTAGGATGAGCCAGTGAGATATCGGGCGGATGGTGAGTCGAGTGGCATTGATACTCTGACGCAGGTAGTAATGGTCGATTGAAAATCTCTTGTGTTCCAACTCAAATTTCCAACCCTCTTCGCTCTTGGCGATACTGTAGATGGAAAGGACTTCAAGACCGATGTCGCACGTCAGGAATCTCTCTCCCCCAACCCCCCTGCTAGTAGACGAGTCTCCCCTGGTGGTGGCAACCACATGAGTCAACGAGCTGGGGATGGGGATAGTTCCATGTGGATAAGCGGTGCGTGAGGTTCTGGACATCGTAGAAGAGAGTGTTAAGGAGGTTGAATATTCGGCGTTGGGAGCTGTTTATGACATCGTGCTAGACGGGTGCGGCTGGCACTAGCACATGTGGGGTTCTCGAAATTAGAGACGAGTTTCAAGCAATGGATTGAGAGGGATAACGACATCTTTGAGTGGGATGGGCGTACAGGGTAAAAAGGACCGAGTAACAGACCCGTGCTCTGTTTGAGGCGGGGGTTTTGTGAGAGCTGTAATTTTATTTTCTATGTTTGTTGTTCATTTTATTTTTACAACGCGAAGTCTACGCAATTTGATTGGATGTGATGTAGATAAAGTACCCGAATTGTGCACCACATGTAGGAAGATTTCTGGTGCAGGATTCGGATAGATTAATTAGTATCTCAGGTGGGGTTGAATACACGTGTTGGATTGATTACAGTGAGAAAGGGGGTTAGTTGAAGGCTTCGATGAGGCAAAGATGTAAAAAGAGAAGAGGAAGTTACCTTGAACGCGAAGGCTTCAGCTGAAACGGGGGCGTTAGAATATACTCTTTAATTTATTTTCTGTGTTTTCTGTGGCTTGGCCCGTGCCCCTTTTCAGGCATCAACAGATTCGTAGTCAATTTCAAATGAATTTGAGATCCCAACCTTTCAGGTTGATCACAATATTAAAAGTACTGATCTCTAATGTACTTATAAGTGACTAAAACATGTTTGGAAGAAAATGGTAGTTACCTACATAATTGAATATGATAAAATATTATTATGTACAGCAATAAATTTAGTTTTCAAAAATTGAAATAAAAATAGCAATGCAAAATTACAGTAATTAATGCAGCCTTCCAAGCCATTATTTACAGTCTGAGAGTGTATGTATCATCTAGTTCGCACATATCGATCTGGATTTGATAAACATGAAGGAATTGAGAGTGCTCATTGTCCTTGGAGATTCTGACATTCATGCCGTTATCGGGTTTTATTCTCTGCATCTTTAAGCGTCATTCATCATCGATGAAATTTCCTCTATTCCGATCAACCACCATCGCCAAATACCATTACCACAATGTTATACTAATTCGCTTAGACCTTGATAACAATATCATCATCAAAAAGCAGCTCAAGTTCATTCAAAACACTATCTAGTGTCGTTACATCTAAAGTGGTATTAGAAGTTAGTTGTTCCACATTGTTTTGTTTAGTTTCGATTCCCCTTCTTTTATTATAAATCCTTTTTAATATCTTCACAACCTCACTTCTCCCATCACATATATCTATGTATATATATATCGAAGTATCGAACGCTATTTACGTACCTTCGACCGCCAAATGATCATTTTCTCTTCGAAATTGGAAAACAATCGCATAATGACATCGACAACCACAGAAACAAGACATACTCCCATATTCTTCTACTTCCTCCTCCTCATTATTTAAACAAAAGACCCCTCAATGAGCAATTTCGTATTGTCTGAGTTCACCAAACAACCTTACTGTGTGAACTATATATCCCTCTTCACATATGCAGCTCCATCTCCATATCTAAATCTCTTCAAAGTGATCACTTGATAAAATGGATAATTTCCCATTCCAATCCCTCATCCTTTGACCTTACTAATCTTACACATACTTTTTTCTCGTGCTAACAGCATGTTCAACATTTAATCCATGTGCCATCCCTGCTGCAATACCACCCTCTAACTTACATCCGGGTCCAGGTGTATTTTTAGTATCTCACTTGACTTGCGAAATCTTCAAATTTTTCTTCATCTTAAACTTCACCGAAATTCGTTCTTAATAAATTTTCTAAACTAGAAAATGCTGGAACTAATTCGAAGCATAGGTCAGTGTCTTCGGGAAAGAATGTTGCCTTCCATTCACCGCAGTTTTGGAATGCATGCAAAAATTCACTATTCCATTGGAATTCGTATGTATTGAATAGGGCAACTAGAACCTGAAACTGCCGTGTACGGAAGAAAAGGAAGTTCAACTAGAAAATAAACTACTGAATTCTTAGTATTGTTGATGTAGCATGGACCAGAATCTGTCTATTTTGTATGATGCGGTAGTTTACGTGGTTTGTATACTGCAGTACGAGCAATCTACTGTATGTTTTCTACACTGCACGTTTCTTTTCCTTGCAGTACAGTGTAGTTTTACCTAAAACATATACTCAAAAAATGAACGAACGTGCAGTACACAATCATATGAATCATACGTAACATGAAGAATTCTGCAGTACACCAATACACAGTTTATTCAAAATATGTATTAACCTGTACGTTTAATACACAATGGGCCTACATTTTATGAAGAACAGTGAATTATTTTTCAATCACGAATCTCCGGATACAGTAGTTACGTGAATGATTTCAGTGACTTGTACATTCATACACTTTATTTTTATGAATGTGAACTGAAATGTTATCTGGAAGAAGTGCAGAAAGTTCTACGCAAACTTGGACAAAATCTACAAATTAAGTAGAGACAGGTAGTTTAACTGCATAGTAATCTGCACAAATCGAAGATTTTGTGGATGTAATATAGGTTTGAAACTGGGAACAGTAGAAATATGGAACATTTCTAGTACAGTGTATATGCTATAAAAAAGAAGAAATATTTATTAAATTATGCATTGATATGCATACATATAATGATATACCATATCGTTACATGTAAAAATAATAAACGCACCAAGATATGATAAAATGTGTAGAGAATATTTTAGTAAGGTGAAAAATGAAAGGAACTGTTATTTAAATCAATGAAAAGGGAAAAGAAAAATGTTCTCTGCGTCAGACTGAAAGTAGTAAGGTAAGGAACAAGACCGAAATTGAAAATTTTACTTACCGCATATGTGATATCAGTGATATGACATTATGAACATCATGAATCTGTTTCTGAAATCATTGAAAGGAAAAAATAAAATGTTCCTTGGTTAGTACTACAAATAATAAAGTAAGGAACAAGAAAAAACTTGAAAATGCTACTTACCAAAGACATATTACGCAGACCAGGTACGGGTACCATAAATAAAATATTCGGTTGTTATGCAATAAAACTTGAGATTTTAAAATCATGTCTCGATGTTATGAATCTACACAATATTATTGTAGGGAATATAAAAATGGGAAGTGATTGGTAAATTTGTAATAGCATTCAGTGTTGATAGCGGTTGGAAGAAGAAGAAATGAAATGAAAATACCTCGTATCGTTTCAAACAACATAATTCATGAAAAGTCGAAAGAAGATGCGGAGACAAAAGTAGTAAATGATCGCATGATACTATTTCCGTATAAAAATCAGGAGGGTTAGGAAAGGGAATATGATGATGGTCAAAACAGGAGGGATGTTTCGTCAATTATGGAAATGAAAAGGAGGGAGAAAGCTGAACATACCTGAAACGCGTCGTGGACTAGACATGTTGTACTACCAGGGCTGAATTGTTAGTTGATTACAGAGGAGGAAACTGAAAATTTTCATGATTTTGTTCCTGTTCGAACGTCATCGATTACAATTTACATATTCCATTGTCCGAAAGTGTGAACGGTTCCTTTATTCATGAGTAGAGAGGTGGGAAAACATTCCGACTCCCTATTGTGAATTATGTGACAAAAGTTGCGAATAAAAGGTAAATGAAGCCACTGGAGCAGTAATAATTAGTGAAAATTAGGACACTACAGCACAAAATCGGAGGGAATTCAGGGTATTATTCACAAAATAAAAGGGAAAGGGAAAGAAAAGATTCACATGTACGAAATCGGAAACTCATTGTTGATTTCTCATATCATACAGTAATATGATCATATTTCTGTATGATAGCATGCAGAAATAGTGTTAAATGTGTTCGAAAACCATTTAAATTCATTCCATGCCATCTGAAAATGTGCATTAATTGAAATAATTATAATAACTGTTCGAGTTGCAAATATATAAACAGATTATTTATAATCAATTTAATAGGCAAATAATATTGCTGCAAATATACAACTAAAAATCAATAATCAGGTATCTGAAATTTTTAGTCGAGCACCACTGTTCTCAGTCAATTTACCTTTCGTTCTCAATTCCACAATAATTGGGCCTAGAACAATCTTCTTATTTGCAGTTCAAGCCCATATTTTAAGGCACCATTCCATTATTTTTACAATCAGTCCCCATTGGACAAGACGGACAATGAGCATCCAAGATGACTGCGTGTTGAGGTCATGCTAAAAAAGGATTCATCATTGGAATTGGACTCTGTACCAGCGGTGTTATTTGTTTGATCTCTTGCAGTGTCGCTGTGCTTCTTGGAGGGTTTCACTGGTACGAAACCAGTCGAATAAATCATAACGATTTTCAGAGACAACGACTTTGACTGCAAGCTGTTTCTTGGACCGGTATTAAGTATGAAAAGTTGTCATGATATAATATCTACAATCCTTCAGGACCAGGAACGAAATTGAACACGATATACATATGTATTATGGTATTTACAGAGGTAGTATCTATTGGCATGTAATAAATAAATCTTACTATTAATAAGATGATTTAATTTGGTGCTATAGTAAATGAAATTTATTTTTTCCAAATGAGCTTCCCTCCATGTACTGTACATTCCGTCATGCAGAATTATGTTGCAAGACGTAATCTACGAGATAAATGCAAGAGAAATAAATGTAGTAGTAGTAGTAGTACTACTACTACTACTGATCATCATGATCAGTAATAGTAGTAGTCGTAGTATATATTAGATGTAGTAGTAGTAGTAGTACATGGTTGTACGGTTACTACACGCACTGGATTGTAGTACAAAACAGCGTTGTGAAATATTTTAATAAGCGCGGTGAGATAAGGGAGAGCTACTAGCTCAGTAAGGTAATGGTAATGTTAAAGTATGCTTGAGACCGGTAAAGATGAATGGGGAAAGAAATAAAATTGGTAACATAGTTGCATTTTCATTGGTGTGATTGAGATGAAAATACGTAATAGTAAAATGAATAGAGAGTCATGTTACGAATTCTCAGTTGGAAATGAAATGTAAAACATTTTGAATTCGAAATCCATTCATTTGTATGCATCACAGCATGGAAAATGAGAAACATAATTGAAATGGGTAATTTTAAAAAATATGGATTGTATTGATCCTTGATACAGTCCTGTAATTGAAAATAAATTTTGGCCCTCGTGTTGTGAAGGGTAATGCATGCACCAAACTGCATAATTTGGAGACCTTTGCTATCTTTTCTAAAAACACAATCAATCTCTGTGTTGCAGTTTATTCAACTGGTGTGGTCATCAACAGCAACGTCGAACAACTTCTCCGTTCTGCAACAATAGATAAGAATTAGAATGGAAAGCCGCGGAAAAAACGATGTTCGTCAGGGAGGTTTTAAGTACTATAAGAAGATGAAGAAACTTCACCAAACACTGGTATTGGAATTACACTACGTATTTGGGAAGGAGACGGAGAAGGATAGTGCACGGAACGTGAAACGGCGGTCCGTCGGGTAGGGGGAAGCATTCGAGGAAAGGGACGCAGAGGATGACGCAGAGTGAATATAGTAACAGACTTCACAAGTGGAACTTTACGACCATCACCCAATTCCTCCCATATCCGAAGTAACGGGCAACATTCTGCTTCTAATGATGGATGTGGAGACAAAGGAGTCCGACAACAAATATTGTTGCAACAGCCTTCCTGGAGAACTACAGAGAGTATTGACAGTGGATCTGGACCACGATTTAGTGCATCAGCGAACCGAGAACTTGTTGTATTGAGGAGACAGCTGAGTAGATCTACAGCTGATCTGGATGATGTGTGATAAAACTGAATATAAGTACGATATAAGTAAAAGCTGGTGTAGCGAATATATATTAAAATTTCACATTGAGAAGAAATCCCTGGTAACGAAAAACAATATGCTTGGAGCCGAAAATGTGAAGCTTCGAAGTGGAAACAATGCTATTTTAAAACTGAACGAAGAGCTCATGTGGAAGTTGGCACAGAGCAAGGAAGGGACCCGAACGGAAATCTCAGAAATTTTATGCCCAGAAATTTTCTCGGGGTTGCACTGAAGGTCGACACAAGTTTATCATCATGGACAAGAAGGGAACCTTCTGTACTGAAACATTTTCAAAGTACACAAGAACGATTGTTGGAAGGTCGTGCAGAGTTTGTGGAGACGATGTGTGCTAGAAACAGCGATGGAAATGGTACGTTCCCCCATCCCCCCTCCATACTCGGAGATAAAAACATTTGCTACTCGGATTTCTCTGATAGTTATTTCCACGTTTTGAAAACTATTGTGGAAGATGAATTGAAAAATGAACCATGGATATATTTTTCCAACAACTTAGCTGAGAACAGAGCTGATTGAAACCTTGATGACTGAAAAATCCCTTATATCCAGTTTAAAGCAGAAGCTGTCTGATACACTAAGCTTCCGGAAAAGGACAGCTCGGAACCGACTATTCAATACTGTGGACTATAGAATGTGTGGTGCCAAGAACAGCCTGTCTGCGATGGATATTGTAGAGAAGAGTAGAGAAGTATTATTTGCGAAAGAAAAGTCTATTATAAGGATTCAAAATGGGAATAAATATGACTATTCGTAGTGGCGAGGTGCTGATCTTTCGAGGTTAACATACTTTGCGGAATTACAATCAACAATGCAAGCTGGACGGAACAACGAGCAGTCATCTATTGAAGGGGATGAAGATGATCGCAGAAGTAATGAAAAATATGAGGATATGCTAAAATTGTTCCGTAATGAGGTTAGTGTACCCATACTGCATGATATATTTGGTTATATACCAAACGTTGATCCAATCAGTATTTTCGATGGGACTATTATGATAACTGCAAGGTTGGACGCTTGGATTCATGCCATAATTTCATCCCTTAAGGTCCAAGAAAAACGTAGTGGGGGGACGCATAGTAATTATATTTCTGTGTTTGAGCGGACTCTCCCGGAGACAACCAGCGAAGTTATTGGATTTATCAGAAAATTTTTGTCGATGTATTCAGAAGAAGAATGCATCTCCCACAGTTCCTGTCTACTGATGGAATTGAAGGACGAAAAATGCCGTCATGAATATGTAACGGAATGTGACTGCTATAGTTTTTCTCCAGAGTCTGTACCGTGTATTTATTACAGTATATCACTAATGGTTTGCAAAATATATTGGTACTGAACTCGGAACGATCTATGACTGTTATATTGCCGAAATATGTTACTAGTGATCCACCATCAATAAACTTGGTGATGTTGATGTCGTAACAGAGGCTATCATAAATATGGACGAAATATTTAATGCAGAAGCAAGTGTTGGTGATAATGAAGATTACTCCATACAATAGGACGTACATGGCCAGGATTTAATTGGAAACTCGTTGCATGATGTGTTGGGAGCGAATAGCCAATTAAGTGAAATTCAGCCTGATGACATAGATAATGCGACTAATACATCTGATATTGGGAGGTAATTAGAAAGAAACACCACATCGAAATTTCGGCGTGAAATTGAATTTAGTGACACATAGAACGTCTAGGATATCTTTAAAAAAAGAATGTGCGGAGGACGGTAGTATCTTGGAATATGACGAAGAGTAAGACGACGACAGGCCACCGGGCGATACTGATACTGGAAGCTTATCCGTGGATGTCAACCACAAAACTAGGCGAGAAGGGGGATAGAAGCGGAGAATGAAATACCATGTAGTTTTAGGAGTAGTGACACTGCCAGTAGATCTTCCATCGGTGTTTCGCGATCAAGTGAAAGACTTTCGGGAAAGAAGAACAAGACGAAGTAGATAGTATAAGAAGTCTAAAAAGATTGATTTGTTATCTTCGCTATGAGACCTCTATTATCTTATGTAGTTCGCGATATTTTACTGTGTACAGGAATGATTTGAGAAGATGTGGGGAATAGAATATAAATGTAAAGAGTGCAATTTTTATCATGAAAATTTAGAAATGGAATTAGTATATTAGCTATGGTGCATCAGTAAAGATATATATTGTTCAAACATCAGACGTTTACTGCGAGTCGCAGTACATTTTGACTTTCCCTGTAATCGTTGGTTCTCTGTATGAACAATTAATGTAGAACCGGTGATGAGCTCATGGCAGTTTATCTGATAAGGAATGAACCGCAAATTTTGACCGCAGGACGCCGATAGAACCCTCAATAGTGTCGAATGGAACAATACCAAACCATTCTGATTCTAATACACTGTTATCCTTGTCTCTGTATGATTTTTTGTTTTGTGAGGCTGTATAATCGACCTCTTCGCCCGGCACTCAAGGAAGGCAAACACAATCCAAAGAAATGTCAACACAGTCTGAAGCAGAGGTTGCTTCCATGTATTGGACAAAGGCCATTTCCCTGGAATCTGTTTTCATTTTTTTGCTTGACATGGAACAGTAGAAGGAATTTTGCAACCCTGAGTTGCGGGTCATTGTCAGAAGCACCTCTTATCAACAAAAAACTCTTTCTCACAGCCTTTCTCCCCCCAAATTCTTTTGAAGCCAAAATGAGCTGCCTAAATCTCCTACAGACTTCCTTCCTGAGAAATTTGATTATGTTAAGTGCTGCATCGTAATTTATGAAGCCCCGTAACACGAACAAATATTTCACAAACGTAATCGCTATGTCATTTTCAACTGTCTCGACATTGTTTTCTTCGAACTTTCCACATAAAAGTTTTTCAAAGGTCTTTAGCACATAAGTTTTGAAAATGGAGTATATTGTTTTCGAGCACTGACTACATTTGTCGCGAAAAGTTGGGGTTTATACTGAATCACCAAGTTCAAATCTATGAACTATGTTATGGAACGAGACAGTTACCCCGCCTCGTACTATGTGGAGGGGTCATATTTCGGATAGATTCATCAATACTAATGTCCAGCCTGGAAGAACCATAGTTTGAGCGCAACTGTCTCATGGTGGGGTGCATTCTTGCACAGTTTCATCCATTCTTTTGACGGCTCTTTTTGATGTTTTTATATAAGCCGTTTTCATGAATAGGCTGAAATGTTCTAATGTTGCAGTTTTAAACATGTCTATGTTTCCAAATTTCTTCAAATATGTGACGAGATGGTCTAAAAGGTGATATTTTGAAGTGGATAAACTACCACCTGCAGTATCTTCAAATGAATCAGTCATAAACTATTAAAAATTACAAATGTCACCCTGCAGTGTTTGCAGTTCATTGTAATACCATCTCTCTATAAAGTTATCTGACATGACAATATTAACAATATCTGAATATGTGATACAAACCTTCGTTAGAGGTGCCTCTTCATCATATCCTTTAGCACGATCCACTCAGGCTGCAACGAAAGGAAACACCATATCCAACTGTCTGTAGTTTTCCCCTCCAGCATCCCGCGTACCCCATCTGTTGTAAATATTCAATTCAATTGCGAGGACGATTCTTTCTTTGAAAAATCATTATGCAGACCTGGTAGTGTGTAGTCCTTCTGTATGTCAGCTAGTATGGAGTTGGAGGCTCGTAAAATGCTTGTCTTCATTGATAACAATTTCTTCTTTTTATTTATTGGATCGCGAGGATGTGACAACGTTTCCGATGATAAATAGTTGATAAAGCAGTTCTTAACCAGTTTTGATATTCTCAGGTGTAGATTATGCAACAGTTCGAAGGTATAAATTGAATACATATCCTGAGGATGCACAGTTGGTATGCCGTGCATGTCTTTTAGAAATGAATTCCACGGAACTATCTGGCAGCAATTCATCTGCTTTTGAAATGAGACGTATTCCAATTTATGATTCACCGCTACTCTCTCACTACATTGCCTCTACCGTGAGACGCTGAATGTCTTTACGTGCATGCTTTGTTATGTCCATACTTTGTAGTACAAGTACTGAACCGTTCATCATATCTTTGAATTGTTCCCAGACATATAGAACACGGTCTTCTGACCCAAGTTACATGTTGAATGGCAGACATATCCTTGCATTCATGTAGGTCACAGTAATATGACACAATGAACGGGAAACAATTCCACAAAGTTTTGTTCGAAAGAAATTGGAAAGTAGAGCTAGCATTTGGTCGTAGCTGTGATAGTATAGATGCCAAAAATTGGTTCAGAACATCCATTTTCGTAGCCCTCCCATCGGATATCGATGTCAACGACACGTTATCGCGTAGAGGAATTGTGTCGGAACAAGTGAACCTATGGATTGAGACATTATCATATGATTTGGACAAGTTGACATCTGCTTATATGGGTTGGTATCCAACGGAGAAGAACCCAATAAGTGTATATCCGTTATCGATGAGGTAACGCCGGAATTGTGCGGTGAAGTTCAAAAATACAGCGTGGACGGGATATTCAAGAAAAGCATTACTTTTCAATGATGTTGCAGTTTTTTCGGAATATATTTGTATGACAGCAAGGGATGATTGCGGATATATGCCTTCATCCAACAACAATATTTCCTTGTCATCCACATCCTTCGACATCATGACTTCACGCCGCTACATTCTGTACAGATCTTTGAAGTATGCAGTCTGTAATGGGTGAGAACTTTTCTAATGTGATGAAACAGTGTCTATAAAAACTGGTCGATGTACACTATCGGTTAAAGCAGCCAGTTCTACTTGCTTTTTCAGGGCATCAATAACGTTTTTATATAATACAGGCTGGAAATTTGTACATTCATGTTTTATTACCTCACGCCGGAACCCTTCACGTACCAATTCATCATTGTAATCCTTTTTGACAACAGCGAGGCATTCAGCGTCATTCTTCATAGTAGTAGTTAACTTGGAGACATCTAACTGTTCTTGACGTATTAGGAAAAGCATTTTTTTCACTGCTTGTATGGCACAATTTGATATAGTTGCGATAGTAAAAACAGCATCTACAATCTGATATTAAAACTTGTTCAAAGCTTCTTCACTCTCCTGTTCCTGGATTTCGTCTGATATAATCTCTTCTTCAAGTGTAATATAATTAAATGGGTCTGCTGACTCACAACAAATGTGGTGTATTACTGCACTCCCATCCGTCACAGTATCATCATGTGCGATACGAACGGCTGACGAGTGTTGGGAGGTGTTAACCGGCCGGTTAATACGGTTACATGTTGGCTTATATTTGCATATAGAAGTGTGCTTACTCAAACGGAAAAGGGAAGCGGCGTGATGTAGACAGCCATGTATTTTGTATTGACAATGTTGTATTCCCTTTCACATGGTCATTATTGCTAAGGCTGTCACAACGTACAGTTACTGTAGAAAGTTTTTAATGTAACTTGATGAAACAATTGACTAGTACAAGATGATGAATAAAAACCAGGATGAATTACCGGCGATCCACCGTACCTCCAGTAAATCATCCAACTGGCTCTATATTTAGACTAATTTTCCAGTTAAACAGTGGGGAAGACATGATGTGGAAGCGCGGGAAGAATGTTGCTCAACGGTGCAGCGTGCTGATC
>JAULBU010030576.1:0-16650 GCA_032358235.1 Odonthalia washingtoniensis
TATATAGACATATACATATAGACATATATATAGATATAGACACCACCACCATCACATGAATGGCTGAAAAATTTGTTACTCAGTTCACGAAACCAAACCACCCTTCTTGTTTTATCTATTTTAATATTATTTAAAGTGATGATGTTGATGGCATCCTATTTTGTAAAGCACGAATCACAGATTGTATTGCAAGTTGACCTCTGTAAGTATCGATGATTTGAACGCGCATATTCAATTCACGTGCAACCACTGAAATAAGTACGCACCATGATTTTTTAACAAAGCATATCCGTTTACCTTTACAAAACGGCCACCCCTCACATACGTCGAAATATTGATTCCGATGTGTCATATTTAACGATGATGGTAATATCGAGAATATCGAAGGACATAATCTTCGTTGTTTTTGTTTTTCAAATAATAATCTCTCACATCTCGTCGCTTTGTAAAGTCTCATACATGATTCCTTGTCTGTCGAATGACCGACACAACATTCGTTATTACTACTACTCATTAGCGATGACGTAACTGCGAAATGTACATGATGTTGCTTCGACAAATGGACGTTCGTCGTCGTCGTCGTCCAAGTTGATGTAGATGATGTAGGCTGTCGAAGAATTCCTTTTAATGGTACGACATTACTTTCTTCATCTTCGGTCATTGTAGTTGTAGTTGTTGTTACTACATCCATCGTCTTAGTCTTCTTCGTTTTCGTTTTCGTTTTCGTTTTGGAAGTAAACGTAGTAGGAGTGGTAGTGCACATGGTACTTCGACAATTACAGCACGACGTCATGGTTGATGCAAAAAAAAATAAATAAAAATGAAGAACAAGGTTATGGGAGCGGAAATGAGACGAGCGTTAACTGAAAACGGAACTGAAAAAGGATATTAATTTCTCATAAATGGAATCGCAATTTAGTTTTGCCACCCACAATGGTGGACAATTCAAATTTTAAATATTATTTAAATTTTGAATTTATCTGCGCGGCTTTCCAATGTATCGAAATTAAAATTAAAAATTCACCGTACCTTCCTTCACGTGCAGCATTTTAGAAAATGAACAAATAAAATAAAAAAATACCTGAATTTTTCAAACTTTTGAAAATCTGTTTTTCTTTTCTTTTTTTGCTTACACCTTGTTAATTTCAAAATCGTCTTTCACAACAACCTTATCAAAACTGCGGAACGAATACCACGTTTTACATTTTTTCATGTCTAAATTGCGAAATGGAGCGGACACGTTTCCGTTTACATTCCCAACCACCGACCCACACTATAAACATAATTAGCGTAACACAACACAACATAAAACGACAATTGTTTCATATGTAGCTAACTACAAAGGATCGTTACACGAGACCAACCGAGCTTGCCGGTATGTGAATTGGGACGTTGTAATAACTTTCGTTAGCTATGTTTTGACGAGAATTTATTTTAAAAGCATCCACTTTATAGCTAAAGACATACTCATGTAAGGAACGGTGGTGTACAGGAGAGGTTGGCAAAAATTAAGCAAAGGTTAATCACACCTTACGATTGAATGATGATTAACTATGTAATACTTGAATAGTGTGAACATTATGACGAGGTAAACATATTAATTCGTTTATCGATGTATGTTAAAATGTCGGGCCCTGATAAATTAAAAAAAAAAAAAAAAAAATTGGTTACGGCAGTTTGTTAAAAACGATGCTATAAATTAGCGACTATTAGTTTTGTTTTACCGAAATGGCATGTAAAGATTAGAAGAGGGATACAGAATAGGTCCGCAAGACGATATATATATAAAATTGTCGTACTGCAAGCAAATATGATACATGAAAATAATGACTAAAATAACGATTAATGAATTATGACGACGATATCAAATAATCATGCGCTGTATGCATGCATATATATATATAAAATTCCCGTTTAATGAACGGCTTTAATCTTACATTAAATTTCATGACACCGTTCAGTTGAAACTTCCATACAACTTTTAGAAAGCGAAGTAAGTATTGAAGGTGGGAAAGATACAGAAGAGAAGTCCCAAAAATTCCTAATTAATCTAACAGAGCGACCACAGTAGAAGGGGCAGATAACTTGGCCATCTCACACCTATATTCCCTTTTTTTATGGTACAACTGTATGTCATACCACCCTGGTATAGAGCCAAAATTTTACATACTGAAAAAGGGGTCCGATTGTGGAGATTACCACAGTCTCTTAATCTGTAAATAAAATGTGTCAGAAGATAAAAAGATAAAAAGGAATGAAAATCTTACATTTTCAATAAAAATAATAAGTAGTCCTAATTTGGGTGCTGTATGTAGTGCAAAATAATATTCATTTAGAGGAAATCTTCACCGTCGTCCACTGCTTCCTTCGACGATGGTTTCCGTGATTAAAAATCACGGAAAACATAACGTTGTTGCATTGCTGGGTGAAAAGTGTCGCACCGCGAACCATTTTCACGTCCAAATTGATTTCAAGCTCCACGTCAATGTCGTTTCTTTTTCAAGTCAAGGTTCGACTCTACTTAAGATTCCCAACAGCCACAATTTTCCTCGATGCAACTCCTAGTAGTTTACACTTTCCTTTTATAATTTCTTTTCCTTCTTTTCTCAGTCTTCTGCGTTGTGTGGTATGTAGGCATACAAAAATGGAACCGTAAATCACATTCGCAGTCAATGTAATGTATCGGCCGGGTACTACTTTTCATTAATTTCGTTACGAAATCATACAACCGTTTCATTCACTATAATTTTCTGTAAATACACATAAACAGAGTATGAGCACATCCTGTACATACCATGTATATTTGACAATAGACATTATTCTTCACCCCGTGCCCATTATTGTCTATTGCCAAAATTCAGTACCGCATTTTCAGCATCAAGCTTTGTAAGTTCCACAATCACAATAAGTTCGTTTCACAGGTCAGGTTAACATAGTATAATAGCCCTTTTTAATTAACGTCTTAGAAGCTGAAAACCGGGTTTCAGAACCCTTGGGAAAAACAGAACGTTTAATTATCACGCGCAAAATAAATCCTGAAAATCAATATAAATTTTTTCAGGGACGATTTACAATGAAAATATTGGCACTGTCCACGAAAATAGAAGCCTGAAACCTGAACATTATTTTAATCGTCACAGGGATTTAAAATTTTGTAATTTTCTGCGCTTCCCCCCCACACGATCAAGCTCCATTTCGTCCAACCCTCACCAGCTTCTAAAAACGTCCATCAAGTGACCGTTAAGCTGCTTCAAAAATTCAGAGCAAAGATTCAAACTCGTCTCAAATTCTCCAACTACCACGCTTCATCTCGCCTGCTTACATCACCGGTCTCACCTTATCCATTGCTTAACTTCCAAGTTCCACCACGTCGAGGGTGGGTGGGTAAGGAACCAACACACCCCATCACGAACAAACTACTGCCCACCATTTTACTAACATTCACCGTTACCCACTCACTCTAACTCAGTGTTAATTATCACTATTCTACTTTCAAACCGTCACCCCACGTCGCAGTCGTAATGTGTACTGTAATCCCAACTAATGAAGATTCAAAAACAACAATTGAAAATAGCCTTCCTTCTCTACGTATGTCAAGGCCGGAGAAACGGATAGTTATACAAAAATTTATAGAATTAAACGTAACTGAAGTATCAGGCACTGCATTAAATGAAACATATATTAAATGAGTATATGGAATGAAAGAAAACACCATGGTACACGCAAGCACAAAAATAATGGTCTGCGTTAATCATATGAAAAAAGGTCGCACTAACTACGCTGTCCCAATGATAGAAAATGATGGGAAGGAAATTCCATACATACAGAATGAGGACGGTACGCCTGTATTAATGGATGGTATACCACAACTGGGTGCTGATATTTTAACAAGACATGAAAAAAATGAAACTGGAAGTAAGGATTATTGAGAAAAACTTGTTCCTTTTGATGAACTAGTGAAAAATGATACCATTAATTCAGAAGGTGGAGCACTGGGGGTACGGGAACTTTCAAGTTCAAATCGCGAAGTGAGAGTGATAGAGCGGAATGTCAACAAGAAAGCTATATATAGCATAGAGAATCCGTCGAAATACGTAAATTACAAAATGAAAAAAGGGTAATTAGAAGAAAAAATTCAAATCAAAGGGCCTTCTAGTCAATTTACAAGTACAGAAACAAAACACGTTAGTATTTAATTGTTTTGCTAGTGTGTTTTGCATCGCAAAAAATCAACCTCCTCCCCTGCACCTATTCTGCCAATTATTCCAGAAATCCCTACAGTAACGCTTGATGATGAAGAAAATGAAGAATTTGATATAGCAGAATCAACAACAACAAACAATGATATTACTGATGATGATGTTGGAAGTAGAAATAATTGGGTGGGAACAGACGAATATTAAAATGCCACTATTTCATGCCACCATTGCATGCCTTTTATTTTGTCGTTTTTTTAATTTTGTCATGAGGTAATTGTTTTTTACAACTCGTACTCATAGTGCTGAAACCGTTCTAAGATCCGTTCCATCGGTACAGGATCCACTCCGTTTCTTCGTATGCGTAAATTGGCAATATGTGCCGCGACCGTATATAACGTGGGGAAAATTGTATCCTCAAAAGGCCATCGCCCAAGAAAAAGACGGAATCGGTTTCTCACGAAACCAACGGACCACTCGTTAAAAATTGTTTGTTTTCGAATGTCCCTATTCCACTTCCCTCGATACAAAAAGTTTCGAGCTTGATTTCTTTTAAATGGCGTATTAAAGCGTCCTTCTCATTGAAAACTCATGTCTGCGATAGCCATTACGCCCTCCGTAAAATAATGATTTGGATATCTGAACGGGGCACATTCATTATAAATCGACCGATCGTGTGATGACCCATCCAAGGCTATGCCCAGCCGAATGATGAGACAGAAGACGTCGGTGAAAATTAAAATTACGAAGCAGTGTATGTGATGGTGACCATCGAACCGTTCTTCTTGCACTTATGCATCTTTTGGTCTGTATGTTTTACTTTTTATGCCATAAGCAAAGACCACACACAGAGGAAACCCGAAAACTTATCCTTGCAATGCATTCCGTTCTTCTATTCCTGGCCATCTGATACATGCATCAGAATTGGTGCTCAAAACTTCAACCAAAGCATATGCTACATGCCGTACATAATTTGACACAGTCCCAGTACTCAAACCAAATCTGTGAGCAACATTTAAAATCCCTATTCCTCCTTCATCCCCCTCTCATACATGTTAGAAAAATAAATAACATAGATTCATCCGACACTGCACGCTTGCGATTGAATTGAATTTCCCTTTCTTCTTCAGTCAAAACTTCTCGGGGATCCATTGGTTTTGCGATTTCCTTTTGGCTTAATGTAAACAGTTCATCTAATTCATCCGTTGATAATCCAACACTATTGTTGAACATCAACGGATTGTGATGCTGTAGAATTTATAAGTACTCCGTGTGCGCCTTCCACTTCGTCCGCTCGTATGCCCCCTTCGCTTGTTTCTCATTACCACGCCCGTAATTTATCTTTGCGTCGCCCTCTCCTTCGTCCCCATCACTGATCTCCTCAATCGAATCCCTATTCATGAGGAGATAGACGAAATCAGCATTTTCTTTCTGGATCTGGTTGTATGCCGCCTTAACTGCTGGAACGCTTACGTTGTTGTGCATGGCGAGTTATTAGATAGTTGGATTGTTCACCGAACTGCTCGTTAGCATCATTCCAGCAGCTCGGTGAATGGTCCCACTACCGCTTTGATACAGTATAAAATCACACACGTGTCATTTAATTCAATAGATTTGAAATTTGTGAAAACCATTTTTCAGCCCCCAAAGTGCCTGAAAATAGTTCCAGGGCGGCCATTCTTGAAAAATTTCAGATAATATTATTTAAAAAGGCTTAATATGTTTTACATCATGCAAATCGTAATGCATCACTGCCCCGTAATTGTTTATAACAGAAAACGGTCTGAACACGTGTGCCCCGAAATCACTTTTTTTGATTTCATTTTCTCTCACAAATTTTTGTCTGAGGAGATATAGGAGATATTATGCGCACATATTATTGCACATTACTCAGTACCTTCTACATATGTCTTTACAAAAATAAGTATGCGCACTCAACTCATCGTCATCTTTATGTACAACTAATAATTATTCGATTCCGCCCAGTGATAGTCTCGGAAAGGATGTCATAGTGGTGCAAGATATCTGGCCATTCAATTCTGGTCCCTCTTTTATGAGATAGTTTGAAATGCAGGAAGAAACCTGACCCTAAAAGAGATTTTTCGTGCTGTGAAGTCAAATTACATCTGATTTTGATAAACACATGATGTATAGAACCGTATATGCTTTCAAATTATTTTCATGAATTTTCAGAATAAAGGATGAAGTGGTTAGTCCGTTAGAGCGAAAATGGTCTGTTTCATAGTGTGGAAAATGTAGTTCTTATCTGGATAAAAACTCATGGGGAATAGGAATCCTGTTTCCTGGTCCACATGTAGACGTTTTATTTCAAGGAGCCAATAGAATTGTGTTTTGTGTACGCCCCGTACAGTCCGGAATGTGGCATCGCCTATAAAGAACGGTACAACGTAGCGGAAATGAAAAGGTGCTCACATAGAAATACTGTAGCTCGGCAAAAGAGACGAAGTAGCTAACTTCACTTTTGTCAAAGTGGGAGTAGCTGTGTATAGTTTTTCTTCAAGAGAGAAGTCTGTGAAACTTCTGCAAGCGACTTAATAAGTAGCAGAGAATCTCTAAGATAAATGCTCTCAGAAAGGACAGGAAATAATCAAATGTATCCATAAAGAGAGTCATGTAATGGAACAGTAAAATGTAAGATACCGGGAGGAAATAATTATGTGAAAAACATATGAGATATTTTTCCCAAAGGAATAATCTCTTGTACCGTCTTCTGTCCACAGTATCACTCTCATTACTTCATATTAATTCCCTTTTGAGAGCCCTAAAAAACTGACTTATCGGGAGATGTACTCCCGCTCATTTCGAGTTTAATAAGAATTTTATCAGAAATGAGCATTATTTTAAAAGCCGCAGTAAGTGCACTATCCGGTTTTGTTCCAGTGTCGGCGAGCTTGATTGACCCAAGTATCCAAATATCACCACATGCGTTTCAAAGTTGAAACGAAACAAGTTTACATCAACTCTTATAGATTCGTCCATTGAATTTTTCTTTGTCGACAGCGATGTATACAGGTCTTAGGAATCGACAGCAATGACCAATTAAATTGCAATTCCTAGTAATATGGTGATAGAAGCTTCCAACGAACGTCCTTCATCAATGGCTTTCGACGCAGCTAAAATCTCACCTGAAGCAATTGACCTCACTGGGAGATGTGATATATGTGAAATCCACGAAATAGTGTGAAATAGATTGCCTTTTTGCAGTTTACCAAATAAAATTCATGACAGGAATTACAGTTAGCCATGATCACATGTTCTACCAGCATCTGAAAATATGATTACAGTAGGTTTCGTGGTAATTGGTTTACGGGTCTCGACAATGTAATTGTAGTACCACGATTTTGGAGTTTACGGAGTACTGAGTGCATTTATATGGTCTGGTAAACAAGAGTTTTAAAAACAACGGACGGCATTGCTTGTTGTAAACAACTGGCATAAAAACTGCAGAATGGAGATGCTGCAATTCCAAGCCACCTTATGGAAATGTTACCAGACATGTAAGATGACATCTCTATTTTGTTGAGATATGCATCAATTTTCTCTCGATGGTTTCGTGATAATAGAAAAGTTGTGATTCCATTCAATTTTTAGTCGCCATCTACAGATATGGTGAAATCATCGTTTTGCACTATATTCAAACCATATAATCGCAAAAGTCCGGGACCATGAACAACAGTTCCAAGCGTAAACTTAGAGTTGAAGTCTTTAATAAACTGATCATTAATATTCTGATGTCCTACAACCATAAGATCATCAACAATCTTAATTACAATGTGTATTACCATGTCATTTTCCATTTTTTGAAAAGTTGAGGAATGCGTGGAATTCTTGTTAAACCAAGATTCACAATTAATTCATCTGACTGGGACTGCAATTTTGCGTTGGAATTAACTAATCCGTATGCTGATTTGAGTAACAGTAACCTCACAGCTTTAATAATACACTCACGAGGGGGTATCACGAAAACATCACGTTGTGCCTCCTCGATTTGCAGGAAAGAAAAATTTAACATCAATTTTAGAAATGTACCACTTGTATATAGTTGCAATCGACAATAGTGTTCTGATAGCAGTTGGTGGGCATACAAAACAGTCTCTCTTCATTTCATCTTTTAGCATGTACTCACTACTGTGGGGGGCTATACGAGCCTTCAATGAGAGACTGCCTTCACAAATAAACTTGATATTGAAAAGAGTGGCTGTAGATTGTGGTCCCAAGGTTAGGAACATCACTTGTTGGAACTTGGCGAACCGTTTTTATAAACGACGTTTCTTTCATTCTGTAAGCATTTTCAAACGGGAACAGTTCGAATACTCGAGCTTCATACAGAATGATTGATTTATTACAAAAATGTTTGTAAATCGATTGAAGTACATATTACTCTGAACTGAGGAGCTGGGTTGTAATTTATGAAGTGTTTGATGCAATAGATGATGTAAATCTTCACATCTAGTCATTCATGTTGAGTTTTTTGTTTCACCATCATTATAATTGATGTGATGGTGACCATGATCGTCAATACTATCAACAACACCACTGTAATACTTGTAACCAATAGGTCAGAACACATAAATGTTTTCTCCAACAGAAGGCAGTACTGTGCTACAGTCATCTCATGGATTCTTATGATGTTCCTGTGTTGACTCGTACTTGAATCCCTTCATTCCATTGAAGAATAAAGACCTTACTGTTGTGGAGATGGCTGGTATTGTTTGCAATTCAATATCCAATAGGTCATCAAAGTCAACGGGGACGTCTTCATTTTTGAGCTCGCAGCCATCAAGTGCTGAATTGTGTTCCGCGTGGAGCATGTCAATGTACAACTTTGAGCAATTGTAGGAAAACATCGCAATCCACTTCTACTTCTTTTTGTTAGAATACCATTGCCCTAAAAATTGCCCGATAAGCACGACATCATCAGGTGAGGCATTGAAAAAAGTGGCACTGTCAAAACATGAGACACCCAAGGTAGTGTCACCGACATCACTTATAAATTGATAAGCTGCTCGTAACTGCACCATCATATATTTGACCAGGTTAAGAAACGTACGGTGTTGATAAAACAGTTTCCAGACACGAGTATATCTCATGTATGTTTTCTGGCTCTTGTTGTCCAGAAAGTTTTATTTCATCATATCATAGCCGATATCCACATTCTTCGCTTCAAGAAGAGACACCCCGCATTAATTATTAAACGTCATTGCGTATTGAATAAAACTGTTCACGAGGCCCAGAAATGAAATATCTCTTCGATTCTTTTCGCCTGAGATGTTGCTTGAGCGACTTAGATTGATAATTTATCAAGATGACAAGTTCTTCGTATCCATTCAGGCCCTTCTGATGAGAGTTACCATGAATGGTTTACGTGTCCAGATAAACTTGTCATCAGTAAAATTCTTCAAAAGTTGTCGTATGAAGACTAGACGATGATGTCCATCAACAATGACAAATTTTTGATTGGCCTTCAACATATATATACGATTTCTATTTTCGATGTTACAAATGTTATCTAGACCTTTAACCTCTTCAATGGATGGAGAAGTGGTGCCAGATAGCATACCATGGACATAATGCAAACCATTTCTCTCCAATTATTCCATCAGCCCATTATTATAATCCTCATCAACTTCACGAAGTGGGTTTTGAACATTACAGATTTGGTTGATGTTGACTGTCATATTTTGACAAAGTGTGCTTTGAAAAACGGTTGTACTGCAAGAAAAATTTCCAACTAGAATCTAAAACATTCCAGATATTGAGATCTCAATGGTTTAGACTTGGAAAAAATCTCATACTTTGAGATTTCAATGTTTGGGGTTTTTAGTTTCCAGGTGAGGATTTTGTTAACTGAAAAAACATTTCGAAGCAACTCATTCAGAAATTAAATTACTACTAATAAATATTTGTACTTGTAATAGAAATGTCACTGGAGGTACGCGCGGAAGTTTTTCCATAACCAAGAATTTATCTGTTTCCTACCGCGTCCACTAACAAATTCCGAAAATCTGAGATATGTGTGACAACCAACGAGACCGAGCATTTAGAAAATACATTTTCGATAACATCCGTTCTTGATTTCAAATTATTACAACTACAAATTCAATAAATTCAAATACAAATAGAACAGACTAAAGATACCAACAAGAGAGGTACCATTTCAACAGCAACAATCTACACTCTTTCAATCTTTAATGACCTCATTAACAACAGCATCACAGAAGGAATTAGCAAGGCGATAGCCTGAGTTCGCACGAGGGTTTATATGCGAGATCATTCGTTGTTTTAGTACGGATAAGTACATCAAAACGCATCCGAATAATTCTTATGAACTATCCAACTTTTGAATTGGGTCGTGAAGGAGTTTTATACGTCCGACAGCTGTCATGAAGGCATTAGGAACATATTGGCTATTATGAAAGGCAATATGAACAAGGTGCGTCGCAAGATTGAGAACAGCATTTTGAACGATGATGACTTCAGCAAATATAGAAACCATTTGTCCCCACAATTCAAGACCGAACAAGTTGAACAAATTATTAATTTCACCTTTTCTGTTTATATCTACGATTTTTAAGATCAACTCACTACTCAGATGTTCTTTATTACACTCATGAGCAAACTGGTGTATATAAATGTTTTGTCGGGCTCTTCGTACATTAAAATGATATGTGGAACCAACTCCGAACAACCACAAAATTACGGTAGACCGAAAAGGTTCAACTTATCTCTACCAACGCTCCATGAATGTCTGCTCTAATTTCACTCTATCACCATTATGAGTTCAGCTCTTTATGAGAAGTGTCCGATGAAGACGGAATACATTAATGGTACCTACGTCGGTGCAGTGTGTCAAGCTGTACACAATGAGTGGGCCGTAAGAGCAAAACAGGGCAACAACGCTATTCTTTCACATATGCTCGCCCCGTACGTTTTCTACGACTGTGTACTTGGTACTTTCCGAATATCCGAGAAATGGTCTCACGGATATGCTCCAAGCTTGCAACGAACAACATTCCAGTCATATCATAGACCATCAACAGTACATTCAAATGTTGATCAAATCACAATTATTCCGTCGAATGGGGTGGATGGCGCTTATAGGCTGGTAGCTACTCTTATGTTCAGCACGCTGTGGACGATAGTAACTTCAATGAAGTATTACGACGGAAAGCCGTGTTATTTCGCTCTGATGAAGCAATTGACTATAACATCGGCAGAGAACACTCTGATGCAGATTTCATTGGCATTGAAAGACGCGGCAGCAATTAGTTAGGAAACTTCAAACCCTATCATCGCGTTGGGGACAATATCGTTGGTTGATTTAATTACAGAAGTTGGAAAAGTTGGAGGTGCTCCAGAATCTAGGAGTACGGTGCAGAACCCGAGAGAAGCTGCCCCAACCCATTCCTTTACAAGAGAACGTTCGGAAAGGTTACAAGTACTGGGTTACACGATAAAGAAGGAAAAGAACAAAACGGAATCAGATTCAATACCCTCAACACTATTACATGGACTTCCACTTTGCCTTCTTCACTCTCTGGTGGACTTTGCGTCCGCCGTTCCACCATTTTCCACCGCTTTTCGGTCCACTCTATCCACTTCTTGAAGGACTGCTGGTTTCGTATCCAACTTTATTGGCGAACACCCAGTCTACCTTCCCCAACCCCCTGCGGACTTAGAGTCCGCCGCCGCTTTCACTTCTTGGTGGATTCCTAGTCCGCTGTCTCAACTTCTTGGCGGACTTCGAGTCTGCCATCCTAACTGAGGGGCGGACAGTCCACTATACCAAATTATTGGCAGACTTCACGTCCGCCTTCCCAAATTAATGACGAACTTTGAGTCCGTCATCTCAACTTATTGGCGAACTTTACGTCCTCCTTCCTGAAATTATTTGCGGAATTTGAGTCCGCCATTCCAAATTATTGGCAGACGTTACGTATCCCATCCCAAATTATTGGCGGGATTTGAGTCTACCACCCCAAAAATATTGGCGCCCTTTGAGTCCGCCTTCCCACCTTATTGACGGATTTCATGTCCGCCATTCGAAACTATGGGCGTACTTTGAGTCCGCATTCCCAAATTATTGGCGAAATTTGCGTCCGCCTTCCCAAAATTATTGGCGTACTTTGCGTCCGCCTTCCCAAATTATTGGCGTACTTCGAGTCCACCTTCTCCATTCACTGGCAAACATCAGGTCCGTCGCCTAGAATGTTTTGTTGACTGACAGGCCGCCATTTGACCTTGTTTGGAGCACTCCGAGTTCCTCGTCTCACAATTGGCGGACTTCCAGTCCGCCTTCTACACTACCTGGCGTACTTCGAGTCCTCCACTTCATAATTCCAGTGGACTCCAAGTCCGCCCTCCTTACTTCTCGGCGGACCTTTCAGTCCACCTTCTACAATAACTGGTGTACTACTGATCGGCCGTCTCAAATTATTTTCGGACTTCCTGTGCGCCTTCTCCAATAATTTGTCGACTACCTGTCCTTGTTCTACAAATATTGGCGGACTGCATCTCTGCCTTCCCGATTATTGGCGGGACTTTCCAGTACGCCGTCTACACTACTGGAGGACTTGGATAACCTACGCCTGCCTTCCTCCATCTTGGCGTGCGTTCCTGCTAGTCCCCTTCTATGTCTACTATCAAATTCGCTTTCCGACGATCCTGCCTACCCCTACAACTGGAAAAATACGAGGGCTAGTGGTCGGATTCGGATCAGTAGGAACAACTAGGGCTACAAGATTTATTCGGTTAGGTTTTCCTCAACCAAGCCCTTCCTCAATAAGAGCGACAGGGCGTTCCTCCATGACTACGGCGGGGGACTCAGTACAAACATGTTAATGATAGTCGTACACACCCGTGCCGCCAGCGGTATCATACCCACTACTCTGCTGCATGAAAGTATCGTACCAACCGCGATTCTGATCGTCGTCATAACCACGCACGCCGCCACTACGCATGCCGAATTTACCCCGCCCCATAATAATAACTATAATCTGCGTCCCTACAATGCCCGCGGGACTAACGCCGAATTCATGAGCGGTCACTCAAATCTTCCTTCGCCAGCAGTAGGGACGTGGAGAACATGGGTCAATAAATTGTTCTATACACCATTTTTTTTCGTCGAGAGCCATTATTTATGGGCCTGGAGGCGGTCTACAATTCCAATTAATTTGTAGACTCTGCTCTTGGCCTGACCGTCAATCGACGTGGAATCCGGTGCTTCCGCCTCTCCAGAGGCCCGATCACGTACTTCGTGACTCTTCGAGGAGATGTTACCCTCACGGTTGACGACGGAGGTCAACGACTCCATCAGATCGTTGGTCGACACTTTGAGTTTCGGCTGAAAACACCCAATCGCGTAAAAGAGGCCGCGATGATGCCCTACAACGTCCGATAACCGTACACAGAGATATACCCAATACATATACGGTATAACATAACTAAAAATGAAGGGGCGATCCTCTTCGCAGCGCACGTGACGCTTGGCGGCAGCATTTAAGAGGCGACCACCATCAACGCGAACCAACACGGTAGCCGACTTCGCAACGTTGACGTCCAAGAAATCATCACCAACCGAGCGTCCATCATGACCACGTCCATCATCGACGCACGCGGGGGTCACGGGTTCATCACGTTCCTCCCCGCCTGGGTTCATTTGGATATACTATAGTCGGCTGTGGAATTGGTTGAAAAGTTGGGGTTAAATTGGGTGGAGTACTACACAATTGTTGAATGTTCAGTTCAACACAGTCAACGATCATTTTATTCATCAATTAGTCCAAGTATCAGAACATACTTATGATTACGTCAACGAGTACACAAAATATATACCTAAACTCAATCAGTAACCAGTTGCCTCTAATTTCAACACTTTTCTTTCGGTCATACATCAACTTTCATTATTTGCCTTGTTTACCTGCATCAATTTTTCCTATCAACCACCTCCCTAAAGTCAGAGAAAGAAATGGGACCAATCGCATTTCCAATTTGTAAATAATTTCGAAATAACATCTAATGCACATCTCGTTTTGGAATTATATTTCGGAATCTCAGCTAATAATAAACCAAACTAGTTGTATTTTCTGATGAACGTTTTTCACTGCTGAGAACCAACCATCCCAAGTTTTTATTTGGTCCCTGGGCGGAAAGTTCAGTAATGATTTAGTTAAATACTCAAACCGAAAGTTGAGAAGAGTCTTCCATCCTCTATTTGGCAGCGAAATCTTTTCTTCTTTCGACACATTACACGCCGCAATAATGTTACGAAATGATTTTCTTATGCTTTTGTAGAATAAACAATATCGATTAGGTATCTTTGCAAGTCCATGTGACATGGAAGAGGTGCTACAAAGACACAGAAGTGAATGGCAGTACGAGTAACGATTGATGGAAGGGCAGATGAGATGATGATGGTTGATACGGCGTCACAATACGATGAAGGAAAACGCAGAAAAGATGATAAATGAAGAAAGGGCAGATGGCATAATGACAAACAATAGGAACCAAATGATGGAAAAAGACGATGGCAGCAGTCTAAAAACTCATTCTGAAAAGGACTGACTTCCAGTTGAGCGATAGAGACGTAGGATAGAATTTCAACAGCACACTGATCGCATCAAGGGAAGAAGGATGAGGAGCGCCAAGAGGGAAGAGAGGCACATCACTTCCGTCGAAGAAATCATCGGACGTATGGAATAAAAGCTATTAATCAATCGAATAAGAAGGAAATACCAGGAAAAGGGGAGAAGGGGAGAAGGAAGAAGTAAAAATGGTTACGACGTACGTATAAGTGATTAGACAAGTATTAGATATACAATCAAAAAATGTACAGTACATCGTTGTGACTGCATACGTGATGAAAGATCATTCACATACCGGATGATACATTTGGGTCATACCACTGTTCAAATTGCCTCATGGAATCTAGACAGGTTAGATTGCTCAGGACCTTGGAGCATCACCACCAATGGATCCAACACACTGTAAAATCAATTTTTTTGGATTGAAAAAAAGTTTGCATCCACCAATCAAATCAAATCCAAATACGAAATCGGAAAAGACGAGTTGGGTTTGATTTTGGCAAAATCAAATCCAAAAACGCTGAATTTGGATCGACTTTTGACGAAATACAACAAGGAAATCAAAAAAAGATGACAAATCGGGGAGATCGTTTTGCACACTTGTATAATTGTCGAGTTTTTTATTCCTTCGTTCCGAGGTGTTTCGAGAGAAAAGAGTTGGATGAAACACAAAAAACGACGAAATTTGAAGCGAAGATCAACACAACAAGCAACCAAACAAGGCTGCGAACTTCTTTGGGTGCAATCACGATTGGAGCCAGAAAGCGGTGGAGTGCGACGGAAAGTATATTTGCGGTCATGGATGTGGTCACAGCCTCGGAAAATCCTAGGCATGGCGTTGGGAAGGAACTTCAAATGTTCCAAGAAGAAATTTGAAAGCGGTACAATGCTATATGCGTTGGTAGGACAGGGACCGATCCTGCTATCAACGATCCGAAGGATAGTACTGCGAGCGCGATTAGCCAGCACGCAAAAAGAGTTCGAAAGGATTGTGCTAGATTTTAAGGATTCATCAAACAAATTGAGGCTGTTTCGCCCACTGGTGAGCCGATGGACGAACAAGTTGCTAAATTGGCGACAGAGCTGTACAAAAAAATGGTAATCCTTTCTGTAAAATTTCATCGACATTTCACGCAAAAATTTGTGCGACAAGCCAATGGGAGAGGAACGACCTAGGTTGAGATGAAACGACGGAAGTAGATGATGATGTTGATAACAATAACAATAGATGATAATGATGATTACATTATGATGATGTTGAAAACAATAATAATAGATGATGATGATCATTAGATGATGATCATGCTTATAACAATAATAATAGATGATAATGGTGATTAGATGATGATGTTGGTAAATGAAATAACATAATAATAAATGATAATAATAATAATAATTGATGATGATGATTTAATGGTAATAATTACCATAATGGATGATGGATGATGATGATTAGACGATATTAATATTAACAACGATGATTAGAACGACAATAATAATGATGATGATGATAAACGACTATATGATATTATCGATAAAAATGATAATAATAATGACGACGATCGTGATGATGATCGAGACATGACAACGACAACAAAATGATGACAATTAAGATGAGGATGATAACGACGATGAATAAATAATGACAACAATAAAAGCGTCATGATGGCTGAGACGAGGACTGAGAACGGCGGCATACAGATGATGAAGAGCACCACTAAAAGCCAGGGAACTACACCACGCGAAGAAGGAGCGCATAAGACCGAAGAAAACGTACTAGACACAACGAATACTGCCAGACAGTATAAGACAATACTTTACTGTACCACATATCCAATCAGAAGGCTAAC
>JAULBU010030587.1:0-37248 GCA_032358235.1 Odonthalia washingtoniensis
AAAACGGTGGAAGTGATATTCTGTGTGGTAGTGGATTTGGTATACTTTCCTGAAATGGTACGAGAAAATTTTACAATATAAGAAAGAGAAAAATAAAAAATTGAAATGGTTTTTTTTCCATTCCAAACCACTCTCGACGTTACGTTCAACGCTGTCGTCATTCTGTGAGACCTGTCTCAATTCACAACATCTTGCAGTATGACCACACAAACCACACAATGAACAACTGTATGTTCTTTTGTTTGTTAAGTCCGGTCCCTTCTCAAACCAAGATCGTTTGCGATTACCCGCATTCTTTGATGGGCGACCACGGGGAGGCGGCAAAGAAACTGGTATATGAATATCCTGGTGACTTGCAATCAGACGAGAAGCCTCAATTAATACATTGTCAATATCGTGCTCAGAAGGGAGACTAAATTCGATACCATCATATTATTTCTTCCAAGTAGTTGTAGTATGACGTTGCTCAATGTACATGTGCATATTTAGGGAACCATGCTTTTATGCGAGAAAAGATACTCAATGAAAACAGGGAAACCCGTTCCCATTTTCTGCGAATACACAACATTCTGGGACAAAACCAATCGGTGATAGTTTAACCCTCCTTGTTCCAGTTGGATCCACTTTTTTCTTCACGGTAGCCTCCATATGGTCAGTAGCTTCCACGAACTGCATAGATGCTTGATATGATCTTCCCTTTGCAATTAGCTTTACCATATGCTGTTCAATCTGTGGTGGTACTGGATGTTCCCAACGGAGAGCAAAATTCTTACGCTTTAGAAAGAAATTTCTCTGAACTTCAATAATATTCTTTAGCATCTGTTGTGGTTCTAAACTTCTTATATTATTCCGCAATGATGCACTCATCTGGCTCTCTGCCTCCTGAGACGTAAATATAAGATCTGTAAGTTCTGAATATGATCTGTACAATTCACAGTCAGAAAACTTAGAAAGATTCGTCTGTTGTCTCGTCCTATACTGTGCCTTAATTCCAATGACTTCTTCTCTTGAGGGAGATCGAACTACACGTTCATACAGAGCTAGACCAGATGATTTTTGTGAACCAAGATGAGGACTCAGATTTTTTTCACATGCAGCATGTCCAGAAATAATTTGGCTTTCTCCATTATTGTACGGTATGGCTTGTCGATGCTTTTCTCCTGATCGACAATAGTCACCCTTCCCTCCGCGTGGAAGCCTGGTATTTCCTTAATTACAGTAAATACTCGTGACCATGTTTCGTCACTCTCGGAACCTACTGAATGGTAAAATAGTATTGGAACAAGATGGTGATTAGCGTCGTAAATCATTACCTCAAATATCGTCTCATATGACTGAGGACCTATTCCTTGACAATGTGATGCATCTGCTGTAGCAGTTTCCCCCCCAAACATGCAAGAAGTGTTTCGCAATGTTTGGTACAAATATGAATCCACCATAATAGTTGCGACTGTCATCAATGTCAGATACATCCACAATTTTTTCATCAAATTGCTCATCTTTACATATGAAACCGTTCTTTTTTTCTCTGGTTGAATGTGAATTTAGCCGCCTTCATTCTAATTGACTTCATTGTTTTTCCATCGTACGTGACAAATTTAGCAGTATGTCCAACAGCACGAAGTAATTATGCGTAACCCCCCATCGAAGCCATGTCCTCCTCCCTGCTTTTCTGCATTACTTTCTGCATTTACTTTTTAACAGCTGCGAAGTGACGAATAATCGGTTGTCTAATGTATACTCCTTTCGTTTTTACCAGAGTGGCAATTTTCTCCGTAGTCATTCCAGGATTTTCTAGACAGTGATTCGCTATACGCCGTGCAATTTGTGCTGTGCTGTGAACACGTGTAAAAAATTTGTTTCTGCCACCTGTACTACTGTCAGAAGCACCTATACAGTCATTTGTATGGTCATTTGTATGGCGTCGAAAAATTGACAGTTTCCAATTTCCGCATGCTGCGAATCTGTTGAATCTCAACATGTATGCACAGTTATTTTTCTTACATGTTGGTACAATGACTTTGTTCGTCTTCTTCACATTTTTTTTCCACATTTATTCCATACTGAACGGCAATAAAAGCATTATAAGCACAACAAAGACGGTCACACATCCACCTTTCCGGTAACAATTCACCCATTTTTGGGGATATACTTACAACTGCTGTTGGTTTCCAGGTCTTCGCGGCAATTTATTCGGAGGCAGTTGCCTCCATTGCCATTGCAATCGTTTTTTGCGATTTCTTCGATTCGACATTCGCTTGGAAGCTTTCTTCATTCATCTAACATCATCATCGTCGTCATCTACTAGTTCCCCATCACCATTCTTTCATCACTACTTCCGTCACCACTTTCATCGATAGGTGCACATATTTCATCACTATTTTCGTCTTGCACACATGTGTTTGCATCTCCGCCACTAGAAAAACCCCCAATAATTTCTTCCTCTACCGTTTCTCCCTCTGATTCAAGGGGAGTTTGTTAATTTTTTCTGTATTCGTCTTGAGCACCACCATCAAGGGGAGTTGGTTCACTTCTGTTGTATTGAGATTGAGCATAAGTATTAGATTGAGTTGGTTCCGTTGATTGTGTAGGTTGCGAAAATTGGTCATCATCTTCATCATTTGAAAATGATAACAACAACGTTATTGGTATTGATATCGCTTCTTTTCGCACAAATGAAAACTGTGCACCCCTTTCCGCGTACCTTCCAGCAACCCCAAATGCGTTCACCACCGATTGAAAGCATTCCATAGCTCGTTCACGGTATTCGTTTGCATTTTTATCAGGGTGTACAAGAATACTTAATTTGTGATATTGCTTTCTTAGAATTTTTTATGACGTAGACGACACGTATTTCGCGCGTTGTTCATGTTGTATAAATAAATCTACAATTGGTCCATGTTCCGAGAATTTTCGAGCTGTTCTATTTCTTTCCATGATTCAACACGCTCCATGTTGGTACAAGATTATGAACGGGCCAGAAAAGTAAGTAGTGTAGGATGTAACACAATTTTCGGGATGATTAAAACGCAAGGCGGTGCACTTTAGAGAATAAAAAGATGGCGGCGATGTGTTTTTTTAATGGGACCTTTTCAAATACCGTACAGGTAGGTTGAATTAAAAACCATGCTAAATTTTTATTTGATTGGTGTAAAAATCAGTATGTTGCATAACAGTCAAAATGTTTACATTTTCAGAAAATTGACACGTATGGTGCGAGATATTGGAACGTGTCGAACTGAGCTGATTTTTGTCGAAATAACTTCTCTCCCTACCAATTAATTCAATTTCAGATGATTCTTCTACTGAATCGTACCTTTTCCCATTTCATAGTGGTCATTACAGTCGTTTTCCCATTTCCTACCTCCCGTCAATGTCGATTCCCAACATTCTCCATACCGATCGCCGAATGGCCCAATTTTTATTTATAAAATTCTAAAAAATCAATATTACACATAATTATATGAGGATTCCAACTCAATTTTCAGAACTAAAATTGGACTTCAAATTTCCACGTTAGACCAGAAAAATGATACAACACATTGTACCGTTACTAATAATAACCCTCTCATTTTTATGAATGGCCTTCTGGTAGCCTATATCTTTTCACTGCATTAATTTCTATAATCTTAATAATCGTAATATAAAGGACTAATGAGAAGACTGCAAACAAGTACCGTCGCTGAAAAGTCTATCCGAACAGAGTCATTGTTATTATAGTAAAGGTCTAAAATATTAACCATTACGTATTGCCTTCGAGTCCCATGGTTTTTTGATGGAACTTCTCCTAGAGACGTTGCGTGAAGGTCAAATCTATCATCTCCAAATTCAAGCATTGTCGGAAGATGAGACCTGTCCTTCACCAAACAGTGTGGAATCTCAGTCGCACTGTTACTCAATGCTGTCACGAATATGATACCAGGATCAGATTTTTTGGCTGTGAAAACATGCCCTTTGGAAATCTTCAATGACGATGGTATCATAAAGTAACGATCAAACAACAACTTCCAATTTCGCCACCGAAAGTGACTTCCTGGGATGCAATTGACACTATCTGAACTTTCTTCAACAACAGTCATCATATCGGCTGGTGTAATGATATTAGATTTTCGTAAACGAAGTTTGATGTGCCCGAAATATATGTCACATACGTTGTTCGTGTGGCCTGATATTAAAAAAAAGGCTTACCTCTTCTTCATAGCCCAGCAGTACTCGCCAAACCATATAGAACAAAAGGAATCTATTTTTATTTTGACCAGCACAATTATCTGCATGGAATACAAGACAATTTCCCATAGACCGATTTGATGATGAAGGTGATCTAAAAATAATTGAATGTTGAACCATGGAGATAATGGTGTTTGAAGTTTTCTCACAAGGCCAATATCCTTCCACTAAACCGAATACACCAGTCTTCTTGTCATTAATGCATGATACCCCAAATAAATCGAACCGTAATCCAGTAATGTAGTGAAGTTGTCCTGGTTTCTTTTGAAGTTTCGGTAACAGGACTTTCTCAGCATAATCAAAAACAAAATGACGCAGAGATCCTTTGTTAGATGGTGGAGAAATTTCTTCGTACATCTTATACAATTTAAATTCAGTGCGTGCTTCATTTAAATTTTTCTCCTGGTACAATTTGGATGCAAGTATCTGAACATCACCAAGTGGAAGCGTTCTAATTATTTCCCGCATGGTGGTACAAGTGTCAAAAAAGTCGGATCCCATTGATGAAATTCGGAGCATTGGCATATCATCGTTCCAGTATCTCAAAAAATGACTGTAATTTATTGGTGTTTCAGGTTTAGTAATTATATCAACGAATTCAACAACAGCGTCTATAATTTCTTCCCACTTTTTTGTATATTCTATAAAGATTTTTTTCTTTGTAAATTGCGATGGTAGAATACGGAGTGGCTATTCATCCCTTGAACCTCTACCATGATGAAATCCCATTCCGTAGTCATTTGCAACAGAAATCAGAAATGTTTTAACGACCATACGTTGTATTCCATATTTGCCAATTCTACTTGTATTTTTGGATGATGAATATATAGAGGGAGTTTTCATTTGGCTAATTTCCGTTGCATGCCTTCTATATGTTTCTGTTGAAAGTTGAGTTGCCACTGAGAATGCTTTCAAGCAAACTCTTTTCCCCTTTATCGCAAGCACCGTCGTTTTTCGTAGTGTATTCCGGTCCAAATCATCATCTTTCTCCCTTTTCCGAGAGGAAATTATCTCAGATTTCATTAAACTGTTCCATTCACCTGCAGGCACCAATAGTGCAAAAAGCATTAGAACGAATAAATGCAACGAGTTGTGCCACATTCATCAAATAGAAACCAAGAGCCAATGAAATTATAGCCACGTATTTACACTCTTCTTGCTCGCAACAGAATTCGGAAAATTAGTTTACAAAATCTGGGGGATCGGTTATGTCAACATCAGTATGGGAAGTATTCGTAACTGATTGTACTGACAAAGATAATCGTTGAAATGATACCGCATCGGAAATACCATGAATCATATAACTAACATCAAGCTCCCTATCGAAGTCATTCTCATCGAGAGATTCGTCTGTCTCATCGTACGAATTTTCTTCTGGAGGGAAAGGAACGAATAGAGTTTCAATAAGGTTGTTGCCATTCTCGGTTGATGGACCGGAAGTTGCCAGGGAGGATTGAGATTCGGCAAGGTCAAGAAGATCCATATTTGATCTATTCGTATGAGGTATGGTTCAGAGATAACAAACACCCCTCTGGGTTACCGATCGATATTAATAAAAAAACGTATAATTTCGTTTTTTTCATTTTTTGATTTTCTTGGTAAAGAAGGCAGTTTGAAAATTTAGAGCTGTTCAAAAAGTGAAATACCAATTTCAACGTTTGTGGTATTGTCACGTGCTACAAAGAGATTTTTAAAATCAAATCTGACCAATGAAAAGCTCTTGACCCCACCTTTCACGTGGTATACGTAACTCACAATTTTCCAAAAAGGCGATAAGCTACTCTTGTTCTTGAACACTACCCATATTATAATAATATTTTATGGGTAGTGTTCAAGAACATTGATTTCGCAATATCATAATATTATTATAATATTGTGAAATCAATGAAACGATTGGTTCTACTCATTTAACAACATGACATGTACATTGTACGAAACCGACAAACGTGTATGGTAGAATAATGGGAAAGGTCAATTCCAAAAAAATCACTTTATTTATTATTTTTATTGGAAATGATACAGTGAAATATATAATCTATATATTTTCGAAAAATTCGAAAAATTAAGGAACCATTTATTACGTATACACTATGAAAGTTCAAATAAGTTTTCATCCTGTAGGATGGCAAAGGACTGTTCGTAAGATTTTAAGTCCACATAAAGCATTCGTGTTTGGCCATCTTTCCATCCCAAATTATAATCTTTTAAATATATGTTTGCACAGAAAATGGAAGCGCTATACGGGCCAAATGATTCTACAGAGTCGGAACTGTTTTTTCTATAAATTTTAAGGCATTTTGGAAGCCAATAAATTTTGGATGATATCTTTCGATTCTATCCGTACCGCCATCTTATGCATGATATTTAAATCAACCATTGGTTTGGGCCAAATAACAGATAATTCAAACTCCCTACCACCTTCCATGACTCTGTACGAAAAATCACTTACATTTAACCACTTGGCAGTACGTTAGACAATGATATTCTACCCGTTGTAGTGCCAGGTTCTTTCCAAACGGAAACGAGATGTATAGGCGTGAATGTCCGGCTGTAGGAACTTACAGTATCGAATTTCTTGTCCCCGTCAATAGAATCTTCATTTATACAGTCATCATATTCTCTTTTTAGATAATCTCAGCCTCTTAATAGGTGTAGGATTGTTAGCTGTACATTTAACAAGCATCCCAGTTTGAGCGTCGATTAAATAATCTTAAAAAAGATTAGTTGTAAGCTAGAGAAGTAAGTGTAAACAAAAATAGTACAGTACAGTACAAAAAATTAAACTTACTTTCGCCCAAATACTGTGTTTTAGACAATTAAAGCATGTTCTGAAGTTGTCCAATTTGTACTCTATACAAATATCTTCTGAAGCATGAACTGTCCTGGGGTCATCAGTCTCGCTGATATCCCCGTTTTCAAATTTTTTCTTTAAAACTTGAACTGATTTTGAACTTGAAGTCAGTTTGGGTAGACATTGTTGAGTTGAATAGTTGGAAAGAGTAATTGATAGTTGGTAAACTAGTTTTGTCATAAAAACCATGGAATTGCTATGGTATTTATAGCATAAAGGGATCAGATAATTGTAATGACCGTTATATTTACCAACTTAAATTGAAACCTATGTTTGAACATGAGCGAACATGAGCGGACGTGGGCGAATATGAGCGAACATGGTCGAACATCTCAAATTGAGATGGCGAACAAACGGTGTAACGGTACAGTACATGTCAAGAAATTTCCGAATATACGTTACTTAGACCGTTATGGGCCATTGACAATCAGTAGTTTTCTTTAACGAGAAAACAGAATTGATTGTTAGCCGTTACAAAACGGTTGAATGTAACGAACACTCGAATATTCGGCAAAGTTATTCGCCGAATATTGATTTCATTTACAAATTATATAGTCCTTCAACTAGTCAAGGGCTATGACTGCAGTAACAAAAATGTATGTTCGGCATTTTTATCGGGATATAACTACACATGGTCGTGTGTTCGGCTTCTTTAATTTAATAAGTGTGAGATGTTCGATAATGTTCGCTGCTGTTCGAACATTAAAATTCTTCAAAATACTTGTGTCAATTATTTTCAACTTTGCAATACCTCCAATTTTATCAAATGTTTTGTTTATAATTTTTTGATGATGACTTTGATGTTGATGTTGATGTTGATGTAGATGTATACGTTGATGTTGCTCCTGATGTTACTGTTTCTGTTGATTTTGTTTTGTGCTCAATTTTTGATGCTAATATTGATGTGGATGTTCATGTTGTTGTACATGTAGATGTGGATGATGATTTTGATGATGATGAAGAATTTTATGTTGATGTAGATGTTGATGATTGTGAAGTTTATGATTGTGATGTTGATGATGATGATTTAGAAGATTTTGATGTGAATGTTCATGTACATGTACATGTACATGTTGGTGATGATTTTGAGGGTGATGATGAATTTTATGTTGATGTAGATGATGATGATTTTGATGTACATGCTGATGTGCATGTGCATGTACATGTACATGTTGATTTTGATGATGATGAGGACGTCCAGTACCACGTTTACTACGACCGATATGTAATGATATAGGTTTTTTACCCATGTATAGATCTGCTGGTAATCCAACTGATGGGGTTGAATAAGGTCTTGCTTTCGACCTTTTACGAATTCCGATTGATGTATATGGTGAAGGTGGTGGTGGATTAGGTGATGTTCCACGATATCCAGAATGTTGTGAAATTGGTGTTCCAACTGTATTCAAATATTGTGGTGTTTGTTGTGGACGATGATGGAATAGGTGCAGATCCTAGAAATGGAGGTATACATTGCATCGCATTAGTAATGGCATATGATGAAAGCATTCCGCTACCTAGAATTAAATTCATGTTATTCGTATTCATCGGTCCAGGAGGTAAAACATTCATTGTCGTTGCATTCAGATTTGTTGATGCATTCAAACCATTCATATTAACATTACCATTGATTAATACACTACCATGTATTGAAGACATATTGTTGTTTTTATTATTATTATTATTGGGGTTAGAAATTGCAGCTGATGGCTATAATTATTATTTTTTAGTATGGTTGCAGTACCATGACCTTTCCATCCATTCGCCATAGCATTTGAACCATTTCCTCCAGCAATTGGGTGATAATTGATATTCGGATTATTATTTCCGTTATTGTTAATATTAATATTGTTTTTCTTAGTACGAGGGTCAGATGGAACTGGAGGAGGTGGCGCATGAGAGGGTACTCCTCCACCAGATTTCTGTGCGTGTTGTTGGTGCTGTTGTTATTTCTGAGGTGGTGGAATCGGTAAAGGTGACACAACTGTAGGATTTATGAATGTTCCATTTAGAGGCCTGGATCAGTTCCAAATGTTCCTCGTTCTGCCACATGTGTTTGTCCATGAATGGAGCATGTAGTAACAATGGCTATTTAGGAGGTTCCAATGAAGACAAAGATGTATGAGCGAGTGGAAATAATCCTTTAACACGCAAATATAAAAGCGCAGAAGATAATGAAGGAGTAGGTTGAGTAGTAGCCAGTTGTTATTGTTGTTGTCCTTTGTATATTTGTTGTTCTTGTAGGATTTCGAGGTGCTGGGATTGGAAGTGCAAGTTGAATTGTTTTAGCCCATGGAAATGAACCAGCAGCATTAGCAATATAATTGCGTGAAGGATCGCTTGATTAGCTTGATGCTGATGTGTTGGTGAACGTGCTGGAATATTTTGAATACAAGCCACTGCGGATGCTGCGAGAGATTTTTTCTCAACTGCTGGGGTTCGTTTTCTTTGCGTAGTTTCTGCTGGTGGTGTTAATCGCATACGCCCTCGTCTATATTTAGATATTGGTTCAAAAGATGGTGCTAAAGGCATGAGTGTTTTTATCCAATTATCTTCTTGTCCTGGTGGAGCGAACCGATAATCTGTATCTGTAGGAGTATGTAAATGATTAGCATATTCAACAGGTTTGGAATAATTTAACTTAATGGAGAATGGAAAAGTTGATAATGAAATGTGAGATGGGAAGTTGAGGAGGATATGGCGATGGCTATGGAAGAGGTCCAGAAATTTTTTTAATCACAGCAGAAATCGGTAACTTTCATGAACCGGCTTCTACTGTTTCAGTCAACATGTTGACTGAAACGTGTGAATCTCTTCAAGTTTTGATTGGCCGAAAAATTTGAAATTTTTTGAATGTACAAATTACTAAATTTTATTCAAAAAATTCTAAATTTAAAAAATATATGAAGATACATTTTCAAAATTTAAATTTCAAAAATTTATCGCATCCCTCATACGGCATCGGCTTACAATATCTCACTTGCTATAATTCAATCGACCCATCTTTAGAAATTTCTTCCTTTTCCTCATCTTTCTCTATAGATGAACAAAAACAACAAAAGCAACTTGATATCGTGTCAGCACCTCAGGTAACAGGCTTTTACCCATCCGCATCCTGTTTCTGCTTTTTATACATTTCCACAGGAACCCACAATAGGATCTATTGACCATGAGATTGGTACAGCACCGTCTATAGAACATGACTTCAAATATATCACAACAGAAATTAGATGACGATGTTGATCAATGAATCGCTCATGCCGACCAGGAAGAAGCGGTAAGTACCTCTAATAACAGGACTTCTCTAACTACTACGGCCGTCATCTTCACCAACCCAAGCACTGTTATGGGGTGCGTGGTGTCTATTTATGGGCAGTTATAAATCAAATACTGAAGTTTATAAATCAGATGCTATGTGTGATTATGCAACTAAAGAAGTAGTAGTCGAACAAAAATTGTCAAGTTCAAAAAATCAAACAACTTTATTAATTCCAACGACAAAATTTAAAAAAACAAACAGAAAAGTTTGTAGTACATATACAAGAAAAAGATTTATGACATGCAGTAGCTTTATCCTTTCAAGATACATTTGTACATTGTGAACTATACGGAAGAGAACTGTTAAATTTAGAAACAAGTATAAAAGAATACGTTTAAAAGTAAAAAGGGAAAGAAGTCTGCTGCAGCTAATATTTAATACATATATACTTATTATATATATAATAAAAAAATAATAAATGAAAAGTGCATGAACGGTGCATATAATAGGCCTAGAATCGACAGGAGGCGGGAAGCCCTCAGAAGCTCCGATTTCTCGGCCCCAGCAGCCGGATCACTAAAAGTATTTAACCAGCTCGGGATCGCCCCTTCTTGTGCACGTGCCACATATGCAAGGATCGCATTGACTACCTTCGTCGATTACGACGGTGAGCCAGATAGCAATGGACGGGAATTTTGGCTATTTAAATAGAATACAAAAAAGAATTGGACATGCAATGTTCATTTATTTCTAATTGTTTGTAGATTTTTTAAAAAACATTTCAAGTTCTTGTAGTGTAATCAACATAATTTAAGGACGCCAGGATTTGTAGCAGCTCACTACAATTGGTCTCCCCAGTGATTTTAATGGTTGGTATCGTAAGGCGAATTGTCTCCAGGACCATACCTTGTGTTCTCAGCGCACCACCCGTCCAAACTTTGGACGATGGAAGTGGTGTCTTTGACCAAGTCAAGGTGAACCTCTGTTTTTCACCACTGTCACAATTCCAGCCTACAATTTCAGTTTCGTGTATTGGAGTTTCATCAACAGTATGGCAGGGACATGTGACATTATTAAGCTCCCAATGTGAAATATTCCTGCCCTCATTTTCAGACCACGTTTCTATTGAACGTTCTATGATTGGAACGTCAGAACTCACTGCCTTATGAATGGTATCAAAAAAACATCTTTTGGACTATGTTCAATAATAATGTGTTGTTTTTTTGTTATCATGACCTTTTGTAAATTTTGTTCCTACTACTCTCATGTGCAACATACAGTTTTTTATACCTTGCCTACAAAGAAGTTCAGCGAAATCCATGAAATCTATTATTCCAATTGACTTACAAAGGTCGGAAAATCTTGAAAAAGAAATAGATGATGTAGTGGTTGCAGAGGATTGGTCTTGAGTTGTAAGGAAGGCAGGGATGAAACGTTTAGGACATGAATATGTGTCCATATTATTTACCATGTCTGCAATTGTTGTAAATTGTTTCATTGAACACGGAACGTTGATTGATAATAACTTAGAATATATCAATTCTTTTCCCCCTAAAAGATTGGTTGGCTGATACTTTGTCTGAAATTCCCGAAGTTATCTATACTGAGATGTGTAATAATTTCATTTGCACAATTGAAGTGTACCATTTTCTGTGCATTATTCAAAATGGTATTCTGAGAACTTTCATTACTATTTAGTCTGTTGGAAAGAGATTCAACATTTACAATTGAATGGTGAAGTTTTGAATATGAGTTGTTTTGTGGATGTAATACAGAATTAAAAATATAACTTGAAGCATTTCACTTCTCTTCTTCTTGCGTCAGTGGAACTAAGTGTTAATTTATGGTATCATTTGATTTTTATATAGGAAGTAAGCCGAGTTCAATTGCAGTACCCCTCCCTCTTCTTTGTTTCATATTTGTGCGTTTTTTTTCGTTTGTTACCAGAATGTTCCTTGTGTACAATGGAACCCACAGGAAATTTGTTGACATAAAGCCATGAATTAGTATTTTCACCGTTTTCCCCTTCGGCACCTTTTGTTTCCTTTTCACGTAAGACACGGCCTTCCTCTTCAAAGTACAGAAATTGGAACTTCACTTATCTGCTCTTAGATTCCCTTCCGTGCATAAATAATTGTACCTTCAGCATGGGCTGGGGATGAATGGGATGTATCAACTGGCTCGACTGTTAACACCTGAGCATACCACCATGTTTCTGCTGCACCCTCCAACCATAGAACATAAATATTCTGTAAACGAGATGGGATGTATTTGTGAATTTGGTTTCTTTTTCGAAGAAAAGGTGCCATATTGAAATTACTAGATGTGATAATAGTAGATGTGTGTGCTTCAGGGAATCTGTGGGAATTTTGGAAGTTAGGAGGTCCTTTCGTTCATACTAGAATGTCTGCACTGCATATGAACAGGAAACATACAATGCACCGTGAAATTGGCGGATAATGTTCAAAATAAATGTTCGTCACAATAAAAGCGAAGTTCATTACAATGAAAACGAACAATGTTCAAAATAAATGTTCGTTACAATGAAAAAATGAAACGGATTATTTGGGAAGTAATTTTCATTATAATTTCTGGGTTAATTTCAAGTTACAATACAAAAGTGTTTCTCCTAGTTTGAAAATTCTAATTCTAATTGAGTCACCCTGTCAAGTTTTAATATCAATTTATGGAAGTAACGGTATCTTCGAACATACAGACACAAAGTTAATAACGATAAACGTGAAGTATACATTATGTATATGCATTTTATATTAGTCTCCATACCTTATAATTAGTCACCCCACTCCTTACCTATATCCATTATTTCACCGTATTGACACAAGGAACATGAACATCAACTGTTCAAAAAGAAAACCAACGACCGTAATGGCAGGTGACTCGAATAACATAAAGTTATCATTACGTCATATGAGAAGGAACAGTAAACTGGGATCACAGGGAGAGTTAAAGACAAGAATGCCGTTTTCAGGTAGTAGAAATGAAAACTCCGGAGAATTTTGCTACAGCTCAAAAAGCGCCGTTAATGCTGACAGAATAACGACACTTACATCTTCAATTAAAGGTAAGAGTCCTATTCAGTGAAAGAAGGAAAAGGTAGAAAGGCTAGATAAACATAAAAGCGATAGAATTCTATACGAAGAAACAAATTTGGATTCTGGAAACAATAATTTCGAGAAAGAGGCAGATGGGGAGCGCGAAACAAGAATGAATGCAGATGAGGAAGTTAGTAGTGGTGATGACAGAGGTGATGAAATGGACAGTCTTTTGCTATCTTATAGAGAACAACGTGGTATTACTCGAAATGTAGAAAATAATGATGAAGGTGAGGGTGACCTGGAATCATATGATGATCGTGTGGAATCAATGATGTTAAGAAAAGTAAGTGGATCTGCAAATATAAAAACATGTACGATGTCCTTGTTAGATAAGAAAAAAAACCGAAGAAAGTCAGAAGCGTCACCACCTGGAATGTATCCCATCTATACCAAACGGTAACTTACCGTTACCGTTAATTGTCCCTCAAGTTCGAGACCATACCTTGAAAGTATCATCTAATGTAACAATGATACAAGAATTGTCTGATGTAACCATGGTACGGAAACTGATTGCAGAACTGGAGAGATAACTACAGAAAATATTTGATGACATTGCGAAAGAAGTACATGTAGCAAATGCAAACATGAAAGATATAGTACAAACACTTTCAACATATGTTTCATCAATTAAAGGTATATGTGGAACGTCGAAGAATTTGTCAAATAATGGAGCAAGTGAGAAGATGAAACTCTTAGACTGTAAGCTACCACTTTTCAATGAAGTGTTTTGCATCTCTGGTCTGCAAAAAGTAATTGTACATTGTACATTAGGTCATTTACTTACGGTATTAAACGGTGTGAGTGCAGATAATTTTTCTGGGGCTGCTGCATTTGGAATAACTGTTATGATGTTTGCCATACATTCAGTAAAACGTCAGTACAGAGATAGGTATAATTATAATACAGGAGAGACTTTTAGTACATTTCGATATGGAATTGTAGTGTATATGTTAATATGTACTCAGAACAACAAGTTCGGCAATTTTAAAAATATGGAGTTTATCCTCAATGATCCAAATGAAATATACGCGCCGGACTGGATACAACCTGGATATATAGAAATGAAGCATGTGGAAACAGCCAGAAAAATAATTGAGACTACTGTTGGAAGAAGGAGAAGCGAAGATGTATGCAGTGGAAAGGGTAAGGTTGCCGTTCATGCGTCCGTGAGATTGTTCAGTCATGTAATTTCTCATATCCATCGAAGTCAGAATAACTCCAAGGTTGGGTTATTTGAGGAATTGTTGTATGCATTTGTATCGTAGGATCGATTTAACAGAAGGATTGATCAGAAGTCATTAAAAATACAGTGGGATTGTAATGACAGAAATGGACACCCTATTCAACTTCAAGAAGTACCTACGATGAAGAAGTGTGACTCTGATGATTTGAACGATCATGGAGAAGAAACTACCAAAAACAAATCAAATGATGACAGAACTACTGAGGCAATGACTCGGTTTATTGGCAGCCAGCTGGAGATGATGTTAATCATCGAACAAGAGGTGATAGTTGGTGGATCTCAACATGATAAAAAAGTTGAAAACAGTACTTTCCCTGGTAGTAAAAATAGCTACATAGTTAATGAACACGATGGAGATGGTAAGGATGCCCAGATAGAGGATGAAGTTGACGAGGAGGATATTTATTCCTATCGTGGTCATGAAAAAGGGGGTAACGGCGAAAGTTTTGAAACTGAAGCCGTAGTTCGGCGAATTGTTATACCAGTCAACCTTATTGATGTTGCAACTAGGTTTTAAACTTGCTATACAGGTGTTAAACAACACACTACTCCAAATTATCTTCTCTCCAGTCATGGGCATTCAATTAGAGCTATCTAAGCAGTTACCGTAATACTAAAGAGTGTAATGACGAACATGATTGATTGCATCAACAACGATGGTATTGCTGTTTACATTGGAATGTTTAAAATTCTCCAAGAAGGTGATCTCCTTATATACTCTCTCCTACCTCCACCCACCAAACAACAATATTTGTTGAAAGGTGCATGTCTGAACGTAACTGTGGAACAGTATAAGTCTTATGTTGTAGACTACAACCAAAGTAACATGGGTAACGACAATATGGAGAAAAGAAATGAGTGCGGAATTGATTTGACCACAGGTGCGGATGAAGTAGGAATTTATAGACTTTACTAATTTCGAAGGTTACAATGTAATGTTAAAAATGAATAATTAAGAAAATGTTGTTGTTTTTTATTCGCCGTGTAGTCGTTCACTTTACTAAAATGGAAGGTACCATTTAAAATAGTGAAAATACTGTTGTTTCTGGGGTTTTCCTTGTGAATTCGTTTCGTGATTTCCATTTATAATTTACAATCAGAAAGATATCAGCTCCCATCAACATTTTCTTCCCATCTCCATGTAAAGATAGGTAGATGGAGAAGTATGAATTCAGAATCACCGATCTGAAGTCTGTCATACATTGAATTTTTTTATTACTGTTTTTACTTTTCTTTACCTTGTGAGACACCTTTTTTCACAATAGACAAGAACAGAGGTGATATATCATTCTCTAATGTGAGGGTTGATTTGGTCATTTTCCCACATTTTTAGCCAATTTCAAAGGACATACTGTAACATGTTCCAAATCTGAGCCTTCAGTATTCGTGAACGGGATATATTCGCAGTCTGTATTTCATGAGGTCGCAGATATTGATAAATTCTCAGTGTTGAACGCTCGTTTCTCCTTCAATTTCATCTTACTTTTCATCTTACCATTCAAGTGACCGGATGATATTATAACATATTCCCAAAGTCAAATTTCCTTCAATTACATGCCGAAACGCAAAATAGCAACTGATCACGCCGTAGATGAAGAAGATCATGATGTAGAAAAAAATGAAGAATCAGGTAAAAAGGAATCATTTAAACTAGTTCTGGTAATTAAAAAATGCACATGGCCATGTACTGATATGTCTTGTCTCTCCACAAGTATTCTTCTTTTCCCAGGCAGATCATCATCATTTTTTACATTAACAACAAATAGCACAGACAGAAAACACTTTAAATCAATAAATGACGCACCTTTCATTCAACAATCTGACAACAACGCAAAATTACTACCACCGTTGTACCTACAAGACAATGATTCAGAAGACGTGAATTTGGTGACAACACACTTATAACTGCATTAATTGATCCCTCTACAAATCGAACTCCTATAATAAATTACAGATCGGTTTGGCAGCCTTCAAATGAAGGTGAAGTAGAATTTAGGGGAATTATATGTGCCATGTGGTGTGCGAGATCAACAGCTAAATCCATAGCTTCATCCAGAATAGTGAAACATCGTTGTGAACCCTCCACTCGTCTTCTTTAAGGGTCATTGAAGGAAGAAATAACATTCTTAACACAACATGTCACCACTCCTTCATCAGTTGCACCAAAAGCGCGAAAGAGGACTTTAAGTCAACCAAGAGCACAAAAAATGACATGTGACACGCAATCAAATACAACCGTCTCCATATTTCCTGGAGATTTATGTACCGTTCTTTCTTCATCAGGTACAGGGCAGTTCAAATCCTTGTATGCAGTCTATGTTAATAGATTTTGGTGTACAAGTACATCCGTCAATGGTGACTTCATATTTTGGATAAAGAAAAGTAATCCTTTTCGAGAAAAACAGTGTGAAGTATTGTTGAATGTACATGCCATACATAATGCAAGGCTTATTAATCGTAATAAATCCATAAAGTGCATCAAAAAAAGCACCGTTCAAATACAGGGTTTCTAGCAAGCAAACAACGATACTACATCTATCGCTTCCTACTATACTGTGACGACTTCAATCCCAATACTCTATTTTTTCCAAGAGGTTCTATTGGTGGTTGCTAGGAACATCGAAGCTTTTTCAGAAAGCAATATTCAGGTCACTGTCAGTGTTAGACGAACATTGATGACCAATCAATTCCTGTGAAAGGAAGAAGCGGCGACGGAAGATGGAAGGAAAGAGCAATGAAGGCACAAGGAGGAAGAGATGACGGCATATGAGAAGAAAAGATGACGGCACGCTAGAAGAAGAGATGAAGAAATAGGAAAAGAGAGCGATGACACCATGGCGAGGAAGAGAGCGACGACGGTATGCGGAAGGGAAGAGAGATGACTAAAGGGAAGAGCGATGATGGCAAGGAGAGGAAGAGTGATGACTGTAGGTGGAGAGAGATGATGGAATAGAGAGGAAGAGCGATGAAGGCAGGTGAAGAGCGATGAAGGCCAGGAGAGGAAGAGCGATGACGGCAGGTGAAGAGCGATGACGAAAAGGAGAGGAAGAGCGATGAAGGCAGGTGAAGAGCGATGACGACAAGGAGAGGAAGAGCGATGATGACATGTAGAGGAAGAGGGAGAACGGCGATAAAAGTGAAGAGCGATGACCGCGAACGTTAAACGCTACGGAGGAAGTAAGTGCTAGTAAAGGAAGGAACGCACACGGGTGCAGATGCGAGAGGAAACAGGAGAAGTGAAAACGGTGTAACCTGTATACTGTACAACAACGGGTAACTCCTATAAGGCGACATTACACTTCATACAGTGACTTGGAATTCTATTCCTACACACGACACACAATTCTACAGTACATACTCTGCACTGTACCAAACGCTCTACACGTGTTGGGATAGGAAGAAACCCAAGGATTGAGTCGGCAAGCACATTGCTGTTGGGATAGAAAGAAACCCAATATTGTGTCATCAAGCACATTGCTGTTGCGGTAACATTTTACACGTGTTCGAATTGAAAGAATTCCAATTCGTGACGGCAAGCAACAAGTTGCTGTTGCAGTATACATACCGACCGGGGAGGAAGATGAAGGAGGAAATAATAAACGAGGTAGACACTTTTAAGACATTCAGAATTTTAGCAAATCAGTTTCTCAACCAGGTTTAACGTCACCGAGAGGAGAAGGAAGACCCAATCCAAAAGAGCCTACTGCGGGTTAACTATCAACTGTAGAGCAAAATAACGCAATTTATTCGCCAACCTTCGACTAGGGAATGGCGGGGATATTAGCACTATCTCGATTCACCAGCCCGTAAAGATACTCGATTGTATCAGTGCTGGAATCATCCGAGCAGGGAGAATTGCCATTTACCGCCAAAGGAGTAAACTTACCTTTAACCTCTTTGATTGCACATTCTCGTTTTTTACCGAATAAAGTAGCCTTGTTTTTATCGAGAGATTCGACAGTCACAGAATATTGAAGGATGTAGGCACTGCGATTACCAGGTGTTACTTTCGGGTAAAGCAGTGGAACTGATGGTTCGCCCACAAACAATTGACGATCGCGATTTGGATACACGGGATGATGGCTTTGGTTCTAGTGAATTGATTATAATAATTTCAATTCTCGGGTGAGACGAAGATAGTTGTTGGGTTGCTGTTCAGAAATTGAAAAAAGTAAGTGGCAGGATCTACGTCATGAACCCAATTGATCGAAGACCATTTCAATTTGTTTCACTTCGAATTTGTGCACGAAAAACTGCGATATTACATGCATGTAACTATTTCGGCGATTGAAAAGTGAATCTTGGTTAACGTAGAGTGGTTCATACTATGATTTGATATTAGTAATGTCGACATTACAACAAGAAACATTTTCTTCGCGTTCACTAGAAAATGAGGGTACCCTCCAAGGCGCTTAATATAGCCAAAATTATCGACAGTTTAATGAGGGAATGGGTAAGAATCAAACCCTTTGGAACCGAGGTGACGTATCAGGATGATGATCAGGATGATGTGTATGATGATGATGGTGGTGATGACAACGAAACTGATGGAGATGTCAATAAGGGATGACGGTGCGTAGTTGATGATAATAACAGAAGAATTTGAGTAGTTAATTGTTAAAATTACACGAAGGTCACATTATAATCTCTACTCTCACACGTGTACAGTAGAATCATCAAGCCACACTGTCTATGGCTGACCTGCCTTTGCATCAAAGGTCACTAATAAGTAACCCTCTAAGCCAACACAAGACTACAGTAAACGTCACTTCAAGCTTCTGCCATCGTGACCTACTGTCCGTTATTCAGGTTTGACATTATTATTTTCCTATAATAATTCCACCTGCTCGATTCCCCTTTTCACTCTTTCCTTTCCTTCACTTTTTACCCATTCAATTAATAAACCTACAGTTTACTTAATTGATGCAGGTCAGGTATTGATACCCAGCCAACTAAGTCACTCATTCCGTATTGATACGGTTCGTCCTAGTCCTAGTTACTCGTCCTCTTTCTTTCTTGTCCTAGTTACTCGTCTCCCTTGCCATCACCCTAGTTATTTGTCCTCCCTCATCCTACGTTATTCTAACCTCTCATCACTCCCCTTTTGTACAATCCACATCATCTAAATTCCCCCTTTCCCATAACCTCCATAACTGCATAACACAGTATTAAATTCAATCACTCAGTTCCATTTCTCATACTCAAACAGCATACACACATAAACACGTGTCAGTGTACTCTCCAAGTAGTTGATCGTACAACAACTTGTATACTGTCTTTTTTCTCCACTTATACAGCTCGACATTAATGGTGATAATGGACGAAGGCAATTAGATAAGAGATGAAGGATTAAATTAGTGGATGGAGATGACGGATGATGGCGATAACTAATGTTTGACTAGTAGTCGACGATGAAGACGCTTAAAATGAAGCGGGTATGATGACGGTATAAGTCAGCTAACGATACAGATGACGTTTGTCATTTGGTTACTATGAAATGAGGTGAACGCGAACATAGAACGCAAAAAAGGGATGGAAATAACAAAACGCATAATGACATAGAGTCGACAGTCAATGCCGTCGACGAGAACCAACATAACAGATCTACCTATTACTTCTTTTTTATATTTCTTCTGCTTCTATTGTAAGAAGTGAAGGTGATGGTGATAGACAATTGAGGTAAAGAGAGATGAACGACAAAGACGATGTGGTAATTCAACATGAATCTTTTTATTGAACCCGCATTTCGATTGAGCTGATAATATCGTAGCATAATAACAAATAAAATATTAATGCACACAATAATATGATATGGCGTGTATATCATATCATATTATGACCAATCTACATTTTCAATTTTGCTATGAAACGGACGATAATGTTGGTTTCATGCACGAAGATTTGTGCTTTCAAACCGACGATAACATCGGTTTAAACCGACATATGTAGTGGTTTGAAAAAAATACATGTAGTTGCTTGAACCAACCCAGTTGGTGATTTGATACCACTACAGTGTTGAATTAAACCGACACATTTAGTAGTTTGAAACAAATACATGTAGTGGTTAGAACAAACACAGTTGCTGGTTTGATACCACTACATGTGTTGTATTAAAAAGTCACATGTGGTGGTTTGAAACCACCAACTGTAGTGGTTTCAATCGACATTATCTTTGAAGCATATTCCACACATGTAGTGGTTTAAACCACCACGTGTAATGGGTTCTACACTACAGTTGGTGGTTTACACCACTACAGCTGGTAGTTTCAAATCACCAACTGTAATACGGTTTTAGTTGTTTTTCAAAAATTTGGGTACGCAGTGTAGACTACAGGAACAATATGTGTATCCTCCTTTTGCCAACTCCCATCCATGGGATTCTCGAAAGTAGAATGGACTCGTTGGTTTCAAGAATCAAGGTGCAACATGTTACATGAATTCTTTGTTACAGACTTTATACATGGTGAGTGCTTATTTGAAAGCTGTGTGACATGATGGATGGAGATAACAAGTACCGTGCTGATGGATACGAAGAAATACAGACTGCTTGCAAAGGTGCGAAATTCTTGAAGCCCCCTGTTTTGCAACTTCATGCGAAACGTTTTGAATATGATACGACTCGTGATTCTATGGTGAAAATCAATGACCGTTATTAGTTTGAAACAGATATTGACCTTTGCCGCTTGGACATTGTCATTCTACTACAAACGCATCGCATCCACATCTAAACGCCCCAAGTCTGCCGCAAATACTTAATGTAAGTGATTATGTTTATGGAAAACTCTACAGACAAATCTATCACTGTACACGACGTCGCTTTTGACGATGTATACAAACAAACTCTTACACACTTTAACAACAACAAAAGGTCAACTGCCAACGATGATAATGATAATTATAATTATAATGATAATTATAACTCCCCCTGTAACTCCACTAGGTACTGCTGCATCCAGTGCTGAAACTTTACCATCATCATCTCATCATTATTCAATACGTGCATCTCCCCTTCCCTGTGCACCAGGTTCAAATTCTGCACCTTTGATATGTACGTCATTACAAAGATTGAAGTAACCATCGGTCGCGTGTATGTTCATTTTCATAAAACAGGACCATCGATTAGATAGATGGGTATGTACTGCAACACTTACTCGAGCACCATCACTACATACGCAATTAACATATATTGATGATGATACACAGCCTCATAAGATGACTCGTGCAATGAAATGAGCACATGATGAAGCAAATCCGTCACACGGTGCAGATATAGCACTGGATAATCACGTAGGGGAATCTGAAGTAGAAAAAAATGCAAATGGACCAACAATGATACGCAACATAGACACGTTACTATTTTGTAATTATAGTATTGATGCATGGTATTATTCAGAAATGCCCAAAGCATTTAAAAAATTAAAATATGATACGTGTGTTGTAAATAACATTGTGTTTAAAACATGAATTTAATGACAGAAGATATGAGAAACATTATAGAAAATGTGAAATTATTAGACCACATGGAAATTTAATTTATAAAGATGGTACACCTACGAGTTATTTTATCAATACAAACTTCTTGACCGTTCCATCAACTTCAATATGCACTATCCAAACAGCGCTGTTACTACTACCACCATCTTAACCATATTGAGTTGTCATCCCCAAGTTGCTGTTGGAGATGATGACTTCTGAACTCATGGATGCTGCTGATAATCCAGATTTATTAGATGGATGTAGTGGTGTGGGTACGCCTACGTGTTCTTTCTTTTTTTAATACAATCTTCTTGTCCGTTCCATCAATTTCAATATGCGCGATCCAAACAGGGTCATTTCTACTACCACCAACTGTACCATGTCATTTCATTTCAAGGATTTGAGAAGTTTAGTCTTGTTATTAATCTACAACATCAACATCAACTTCAACATCAAGTCAAGAAACAACATCAGGAACCAACGACATCAAGTCGCCTTAAGCTCAACATCAAGCTCAAAGTTAACATCATGGGGGAGACGCACGATAAAAATTTCAACTTTTCATCGTCAAACTGCTGCTCGAGCGCAGAAGTTGTCTCTCTTGATATCTTCAACTTACAATTCTACCGGGTCGATAACTTCGAGTAAAATGCAGCTTGATTATTATGGATCAGAGAAGTTCGGTTTTATCACAAAATGAGAAGAGAGAGAATAATAGAACGGAGACGATGAGGCGAAAGGTGAGAATGGGAATAGAAGGACAATATTTGTAACAGTGGACTGGCCTACACATACTAATTATTATTTATATTTACAGGCGTACTAAATTAAGTCCTTACATTCACCGTAATAATAATATATATATGCATGTAACGGTCGCAAGAGTATTGTAATTTTCGAAGTAACTAAGTTAAATAGAAGTGTTTTTAAGTTAAATATACCATGATATCATTATTAAGGAACCTCTTTAACATTGTTGTAGTTAATGGGTCATCCATTATGTATACATCGGTAGGTTCCATCTCTATAGAGATATCATTAGTAATCGCATACTAAATTCATCCAATACTCAATTAAAGCATTAATATTTAAATAAATAGATCAGATATTAATATTGTTTATCGTAATCCTTGTTCTGATAATTCAATATAATGGTTTCAATTGTATATCGTGTACATGTGTATAGAATTTTATTAGTCAGTCAAGTTCATAACAATCGCTATCATCGCCAGCAAGATTACTCGTATCCATTTGGTCATGTTCATCTTCCAAATCGTCACACACTTCACCAAGATCAAAAACGTCCTGGTCTTCAGGTACGTTTATGCTATCAAAATCATCATGTCTTAGTGCGAGACATTTGATACCCAACGAGTACTGCATCTTTCATTGACAAGGCATCATATCAGCCATTGACATACAGTTAACTTCAATTAGTTCATTGATATTACTGCATCGAAAACAGTCAGGTCCAGAATTGTCCTATTCTCTTATCATTTATGCATCGCCACGCCAGTCATCATTTCCAGACATAGATTCTACGGTTAACTCCAATCCACCACAATTCAATACTGTAAGTCAACCATGTTCCAAAAGCAATGAGTTTATATCGCAACCTATGTTAGACACCGCAATCCTTCAACGAATATTACATCCCACGACTTCATCCCTCCCGTCATCATCATCATCGCCGTCATCTCATTTGCCAAATTTTGTAATTGGAAACATTCTATCTAACCTTCTCACCAAATTAGTTGCACCTATTGGTCCATGAAACATGTGGAAATCTGGAAGAGAAGGATATGTAAATTGTGGTGTGTCCACGATGACCAGATGTTCACTACAATGTTTTAGCGACATTTCAAGCTCTGTGAACACTAAGTTCAACACTGATGGAGTATCAACGGTTTCCTTCAACCCCGATTTAGACACCTGTTTGCACCCTTCAAAGGCAACAATTGAGATGAAAATATGGTTTCCTAATTTTGATACTGTTTGTACATGGCTTGGATTCCGGGACTGAAGAGACAAAGGAAGAATTAGAACACGTTAAAAAAAGAATAAGAATAGTTTTCAGCTTCGCTGCTTGATTCTGGTACTAAAATCAATACTTGTAATGAAATTCATGACTGTTTTCTACCTGGTAGAAGATTAATCAAGGAACAGGTCCCAATAATTTCTTCCCGTTTTCTTCCTGGTAAATCTATTAACAATGAATCAGACAACAATAGTCCAAACAAAGAAGATGTTCTATCGATAGAAATGTTTTTTCGAATTCGCCGTGACTTTGACGTTACCCACGGTCGCTTTTTATCTACTTGGAAGAAGGGCGTGAAACAGTCTAATATTACTGTCCCCGGTGGTTTGTCCGGACAACTCGACACGTCAAGGAAACATAGTAGTAATCAGTATAACCTTGATCTCTCGTCATCTTTTATATTTACATGGCGTCCTCTCCCTCGTCATTTACTAAGATGGACATCAGATGCTCTATATAACAATGGAATTATCTCAGGAGATGTTTAATTGTATCCGCCGGCCGTCCTGGTTTTGGACCTCATATATGTTCACTTTTTTAGTTTCGACTCTCCTTTCGTTACCATAACTATTCTTGTTGATACAAATAAAAAGTAATTCCTGTCGATTTTTCATTTGAAGACAGCGTTCGTTAATTATTTGTAACTTTAACAGCAGGTATTTCTTGATATATTAATATAATAAAGGTGAAGTATGTAGTTCATACTTCACACTTATACTTATATTTAGGTATACTGATGTATTGCATTATGAGAAAATAAAATTAACTTCTTGTTCCGTTCGAACGCCTTTTTATGCGTATTTCTCATTAGAAATAGGCATAAAAAGGCAATTACATTTGCATGTGCGTTTGAATTAACCTACAGTTATATTTTCATCTTTTGACACGGCGCTCCGAAACAGCAATATAACTTCACAGTGATAAAATTAACGCATCCAAGTTTTTTAAAGAAAATGAAATATTTAGATATGATCATGCTCATGTGCATAGTAGAGCCTTTTAATTTCCATTTCTTGACACCTAACTTCACAAAGAAATACCTACATAGAAATTTAAGTAAAGCAACCAATTTATATCTTCATAATATAAAAAATGGATTTATACATATATGTATATATACATGTATAAATCCATTTTATATATATATACATGTATACATGTACATGAACATGGATAACAATAAAAAACAAAAAACTCTTTGTCATCCCTTGAAGGAATATAAAATTTCAGAAATAGGATCTTTTTTTGCAAATCCGGATCATTTTTAGCACTGCACACCAAATCTAAAACATAACTACATTTACATAAAAGTAAAGTAGCCAAGTTACATTTTTGAACTTTAAAAGAAAAAACATTACCACGTTCAGGAACTGAGTTATACCGTACAGTATCAATTCTATAATTCCGCACGGTACAAAATTAAACATGTCTACCATCAAATTTCCAAAATTTTTATTACTTATAAAAATGACACTGTGCAGTATCATTTTTATAATTAATGCTAAAAATCGACCACGCAGTGTTGTTCTTCCCTTTTCTCTCCTTCACTTTCAATACAACTACTACTAATAAAGTCAGTTTATTTATAGTTACCGAGGTCACGGCACATTATTTGTTGTTCCCCAACAAATATCTGTTATCAACATCGTTCGTTCATATCAACGGACACCTGATTTCATTATCTAGCGTTGCAACAGGCTCTTTCTAGGAGCACCTTACAGTATCTCATATCTACATTATCATTGATCCATCACTCTACTGTATCACACTGCCACTGCCACTACCTACAATAGATTTCTTACATTCCCCACTCACTCCTCATCATACCCTGACGCTTATTCAAATCACCATCAGGTTACCCTGACGAGTATATACTACACATTCTAATTCACACACCCACACATGGCGAAAGATCGACCAATGTGCTGATTGTACATCGCCTTAGCCTACGCCGGTTACTGCCTTCCCTACAGTTAGACAGAGGATGCCGACGGAAATCAAATTTAGCTACTCACAGCGATTCCACTCCCGCCTCAACTAGTTAACGCGACGTACATCTCCCGATTCTACGTCGCGTCCTCCTTAGCATTCGATGTACTATTAGAACAATGTCCCTGTCCCAATTCGTTTGTGCCATACGCTGCATAGCGGGAATCGTCAAGTTATATCGAGGAACCATTTCCATCCTCAGTCAAAATAAGTTGTCGACCAAGCCCGCGAAATTAGATGACAGGAATTCAATTCCGGTATGCGTCCCTCCCCAAACAACATGGAACAGCATCCGTATATTCAAACCCCTCACCATTCCTGCGATGTTACAAGCTTCTGTTCAAGTCGTCACGGGGGTCGAAGGCAGGATCCAAATCAAGCGCAAGAATTACTTGCTCAGGCGAACTGGACTTCGCGTGGCTAACAGTATGCATTAGGTGCGACGAGGAGATCTTTCAAGATCTCCCTCTCCAACTTCACCAACGCCCTTCATCCCATTTCCAAACATGTGATCGTGGGGTACACAAAACACCACCCAACGCTACTCTCTCTCACTTCATGGGACGTGACGCCGACGAGATCGCTTCATCTACTTCCCTGTCAACTGGGTAACTACATATGAAGAAGTCCCTCCGAACGAACGATGGACGGACTCGCCGACCGTAACCATGTTCCCGCCAGCGGAGACTCTGGGGAGGCTAATCAGCGCATTTCCCCGACTGGCGCACCACCGTCTACCTCACCTACTTTAACGACACCGATCTTCGAGGATGAATCAAGCCATTGTTGGATAAACGACAATCCTTGTGAAACAGTTGGCTTTGTGAAATTAGGACGGTATTGCATAGGATCGCGTTGAAACTAAACATGAGACCTGTCCATCACCAGCCGACAGGGCTGTCTCGAGATCTCTGGCTATGTTGGATGACCACATCCAGTCGCAATAAGCTGACTGCGTCATTGAACCTTCTCAGAGTGAAAGGGCAAGTCCCATGGTGATAACTCTCAAACACGAATGGTGGCTGCACTTCCGTGTCAAACATCGTCGACTCAACAGCGCCATCATCCCCAACACACATCTACTCCTCTGTATGCATTATTGCATCTACAGCTTAGGCGAGGCGAGAGTCTTCACTACTCTAGACACCAACACGGCATATTGTCAAATGCCGCTAGGCCCACAGGACAAGAAGAAATTCACATCCTATTGTGGTAAATTTCGTTACCCGCAAATTCCCTTCGGACTTCGCAACGTGCCGAACACGCCTCACCATTCACTGGTCATTAAACTGACGCGCGTACGATGAAAACCATTGCTCGTCTATCTTTACTACGCGATCGTATTATCCAGATCAGTGGAGGAGCACGTTCAACACGTTGACGACGTCCTCGCCCTTCTTGGCGAAGCTGTATTCTTGCTGAAGCTACGAAAACACGAGTTCTTTTAGCACAAGATCCAATATTTTGGACACGTCCTTATACCGTGGAAGATAGCGATCGCTTCGGGCGCCACGAGTGGCATCCAATACTCTGTCTTCCCCCAATACAATACACAACAAAAATCGTCGATCGTTCGATCGACGGTTTTTACGATCGTTCCTCAGGGCGTGCAATTTGTATCGGAGATTCATCCATAGGTTCGCCAAGATCGCACACCTTCTTCATGGCGTTCTTGGCAAGGAAGTCGACGTAGATTGGGGACGGCGACTAATAATCAGATGGGTACGTTCAACTACCTTAGACAGTCGTTGATCTCTTCCCTTTTTAGAACTCCACTTTTGGACCGGCCCTTTATGATTGACACCGATGCTTCCACTTATCAAATCGGTGCGGTCCTTTTGCAACAACAGGGCGACGATAAACCGCCATCCTGGGAAACCATCGGGTACTGGTCTCGTGCCCTTACAAAGGCGGAGCGTAAATACCCCGCCACGGAACGGGAATGCCTTTCCGTGTTATGCGGGATAACCACCCTCCGTCCGTACATCGACTACCAGCCCTTTACCGTACGTTCCAATCACAAAGCTCTCAAATGGATGCACTCCATCAAAGATTCAACGGAACGAATTGATCGATGGTGCCAACGGACCCTGCAGAACTTATAGGTAAAATGAATGTAACAAATTTGTACAGATACAGACCACTTGGTACCAATTGGGTACAGCTCAGGTACCACGTGGACATAATGCTATACATTTTTCAATTTAGGCGTGTACCATTTTGGTATAATCTTCCAGCTACCGTCTACGAGTTTATACCTACATTTTATATAAACTGTACCATGGTATAGTACTGGTAAGGCGTCCTCAGAAATGTAATTTTCACAATTTGATTTGGTAACATTTTTTTATAATATTTTAGACGAGGTAAATGCCTGGTATAAAGTTTAAATTGAGGTAACACTGTACCATAGAGATTTTAAGCAAAGATCCAATCAGAAGGATTTCAGAAAAATAGTTCAGAATTATTGATATAGTTTTACAAAAATTCCAAGTCAGAGATGAAAGCAATCTCAAGAAAACATTTTGACATTTGAAATTAATGTAACAGTCTCAACATTCAAAATAAATGATATATTTAACTTTTCTGTCAGATGCTATCAACGTCTTGTTGATCTACATTTTTTCACCCTCGCATCCTTCAAGGATGTGTACAGAAGTTCTGTACAACCCCATGAGAATTCTTCCTAAGACGCCGCTGGATCATCGCCAACAAAGCCGGGTTTGTCACCAATTGTTGGACAATTCCGTTCACGTCATTATATATTTCTACTGTATCAACTTCGCCAGATGGTGTAATCTCGTCTATTACTTGTGAAGACACCATTTCATCTTCACCATCACCTTCGTCATCATTTTCTGCATACTGGCTATCATCAGCACCATTACCACGGTCACATCCATTAAGTACATATTCACCCTCAATATTTTGGATACTTGGCCGGGTGGATTCGGTACCAGTTGTTTCATCCATCTCAGCTGCACCATCTTCATTAATCTGAGGCCCATTTACCAGAAGGGATACCGTTGGTGAACCCATGCTCTGAAATGCCGTTAAATTATTATTAAAATTTTGTCCATTTTTATTTCTGTTTGTTGGATGAATCCATAGGGGACCAGCCTTTTTGTCCTCATGTGTCATTTTGAAGACATCCTGGATAAAAACATCTGCTGCTCAACCATCTTCTGCAATTTGTAAAATTGTGTAATCGGCATCAAGATTTCTAGGAAGCAGAGAAATATCCCTTCCATGGATTTTCTTTGCCTGTGTATAGGTCATTTTACCAATCTCCAACCTGAAGTTAGCTGGACCGCCTCCCTCAAAAAGAAAATTTCTTATTTTTCTTCTTATTTTCCGAGCACGGTCATCAGAAATCTCATCATTTTCGTTTACTTCATCATATAGGATACGTTTCCACGCAGCATATACACGATTGAAATTTTGCGTTGCATTACGGGATCCTCTGTTGTTTGGACGTCGTCGAATTTTGGCTGGAGGGAAACCTATTGCACCTGCATGTGAGTTTACAAATACATCCAGCCAATTTTCATTTAAACCTCTCTGTTCAACGTTTCCTCTCATGTTTACTTGCATTTCAGTCGGCGACAAATCCCTAGGAACATCTGAAATTCTGTTAGTCATGTTGGAGGCCATGCTGATTAATTGGTGGTGAGGCTCCCTCGTTCCTTTCTTTAAAACCCTCCTGTTTTACTGCAGATACCCCTGCTTGGTATGTGTCTCTCCTGTTATGAATACTTTCTGTCCTCCTTCCCGACGCTCTTTCCTATTGGTTCTCTTCTGTTACCACTACCTTATTTCCTAATTCTATTCCTTAATTGAATTAGCCAATAGGATACTTGGTTGTGTCCGATTTCCTATTTCTACGGGTTCTCCGCGATTAGCCCTCCTGTGTAATTGGACCATCCAATAGGATACGTGGTTATGTTCGATCACCCTCACCTTGTTTAGTAATTCTGGCGTATATTTCCTCAATCCAACCCCTGCCGTTTGTCCCGTATCCGCACTGTGTGTTCCGTGTGGTTTCGCGCCTTTTTCCTTGTGTTCCTTTCTGTTGGAGGGGATTTCGCTTTTATGGATTCCTGTCACTATTGGTGACAGTGGTAGTCTGTCGTCCTTCGTCTACCTGAGTAGCCAGGTTACGGATTCGTAAGCTTTGATCCTACTTGACGTGGACGTTCGTTTTCCCCAACCCTATTTTCGCGGTCAGATTGCAGGTCGCCACAGCTCTCTCTGGCTGCCGGTAATCTGTTACGTGCCTGGGATTTCTCCCGGCTCGCACCTTGTGACGTCGTTGTCGGAGTCTCCCTATGAAGAGGAACAGATAAGTTTATTCTTTAAACTTAAGTTGGTGATTTATTATTTCATGTGTGTCTTTCTTTTCCCTCCATCTCAATCCACCAAACGAATTGGCCTTTGTACTATCTTTAGTTTCGTCCCCTCGACATCGGTTCAATATCAGCACATGTAGTTTTTCTCTTCAGTGTTCGGTTCGTCCATTCTGTTGTTTCCAATCCATCGTGCGTTTACACGTGGCAGCGTGTAAAAGCTTTTTCCTGCAGGTATCAGGGCTTAAGGTTTTATTGTAGTAGTATGTATGTGATATCCTTGATATCATCTTATCATTCTTTAGTTGACGTGCAAAGCATTCGTGAGTTTAACAATTGGTTAGTAAAGAAAGGAAAGGATGATAAGGGGAATACGGATTTAGTTTTAGTTTTAATTTTCGAAAGTTGTGTGAAGTTAACTTCACACAACTTTAGATAGTTTTTCAATTGAAAAATTATCTTTTTAAAGGCTGGAAGCAGTGAAGCGAAACTATAAAATTTGATTAGCATATCTGTTTCTAAGTTGAAGTCATATTTTCATTTGAATGTGTTTCAGTTGAAACTATTTCTTGAAACTATTTCGAATCGCGATTGGGAGGAGAAGAAATAATTAAGGTCTAAATTTTTCGTAATATTTTCAATATTGTTTATAACTTTTTTATAAAATTTGACTCGCAGCCAGTATTACTCGTAAATTAGTAGAAAGCATCTTTGATAGAACTCATTTTAAATCAATTTATATCAACCATCGTCAAGATTCTAAATGAGTTCATCAGCAAAGTCTTCGCCGAGCTCAGAAATATCGATCGCACCCTTTCCAAGCCCAGTATTAGGGTCTTCTGAACTTCTATCTTCACCAAACGACATCCATTATGACGACAGAAACAGTTATGAATCGTCGATGAAACAAGAAGAACAAACAGACTCAGAAAAAATTTCATTTACAATTCGGACAACTCGGAAGAACAAGTTCAACCATCTGAAGTTCACCTATTTGTGGAATCGGATAATGAAGTATCTGGTGCTGAATGAAACGAAGAAAGCTATGTATTGGATGGAATACCAGGCGGAGAAATTGAGGGGAACATGTATCATAACTCACCTGTTATTGATCTTTCCCCTATATATGATGTCAGCAACAGTGATTATGATTACATAGACGAAGCGACTGTTATGAGAGAATTAGTATTTTGACGCTCCTCAATCATGGAAAGAGAAATAAGAGTAATCTATGATGTATTAGATTTCATAAATCGCAGTCAAATGTCGAGAAAAATTTGTGTGGCGCTACTAAAGACATCCTGCATTGATGGCAGATTATCTTACGTACAGACAAAGAGATACATCCTAAAAAGGTGTGGCATTAAGACATCATGGGTAAAAATTTATCCAGATGGACACATGGCAGATACTACTATTTTTGAAGAAACTGCAAACTGTGCAGTTGAATGTTATGGGAAACATTTTAATAATACAAATCGGCTTTATACTTGTCCTATTTCTCAATACATTCCGGCATTGATTATGGAAAATAATTCATTTCATGGACTTATGGACGGCATTAGACGAGCATGGCGTACGATGAATGAAGAAGAGTGTAATATTATGTATGAATACTACGATCGAAAACTATTTAAAATGATGCATGGAGATCGACTAACGTTTTGGAATGATAGTGAAGAAATTCATGAATTCTAAACATTCATCTCAGATGGATTTGAAGTTTTCCCATTCGGAAACTCCGTGCGGTCTTGTTGGCCGTTGATGTTTGCTATCCTGAATATGGACGTGCTGTACAGATTCCGTGCAACGAGCGAGTCAATTTCTTCTGTCGTACAAGGAACGAACGTTTCTGAAATGTTCGATACATTTTTAACACCCACAATCAATTATTTGAAATTATTGGCAAATGGAATTTATATGGCATGTTGGGATGAGAAAACTAGATCCTTGCATACTCATGTACTATTAATTACAGCTGATTGGCCAGCAGCAACAAAATTAGAAGGGTATATGGGACACATGGCGAAGAAGCCGTGTCATTACTGCAAAAAGGAGTCAGAAAATAATCATCTTAAACCGAACGGAAGAAATGTTTTGAAGAGAAAAACGTTACACTATAATGGTTATTTTACTGATTGGTATAATAATGAGTGTGATTTTCCACCAACAAAAACTTTAACTGAAAAATATTGGAAAGAAATTGAAGAGCATTGAGAAGAGGGGAAGGTTCGAGCAATTGAAAAATGTTGCAAAAGGTCTGGAATCAAGAAAAGGCCACTAATTGAAAAATTGGGGATTGACTTCCCCGTTTTTGTTCCTTATAATACAATGCATTTACTTTTCCAAGGAATAATAAGATAATGATCAATTGATATTTTGGATTAGATCATCGAATTATTGAAAATGCGAAATGTTTAATTGATTCAACAGTTATTTCAGATATCGACGTTTCACTCGCGAATAGCGGAGTTGGTTATCCATCAGAGTGGGAACGAATCGTTCTTCCAATTAGAAATGTTTCATCTTACAAAGCAAAGACGTTCAAAACATTTGCTTTACATTATGCATTACCTATCATGTTTGTTAATTTCGATCCATCTTTAAAGAACTGTGCTGTTTGGAAAACTTTTCTGAGCATTTTTGAAAAATTTCATCGACATTTCACACAACAATTCGTACGACAAAATGATGGGAGAGAAGCGACCTAGGTTGAGATGAAACGACGGAAGATGATGATATGAAATAACATAAGGAGGTTGACAAATGACAATGATGATTAGATGATGATGGTGTTGATAAATTAAATAACAATAATAATAGATGATAATGATGATTAGATGATGACGTTGATAAATGAAATAACATAATGGTGATTAGATGATGATGATGATAAATGAAATAAAACCATAATGATAATGCTGAAATGATAATAACAATAGACGATGACGAAGATCAGACGATAATGGTAATCATAACAAATGATGATCAGAATCAGATGATGATAACAATAAGATGATAACGGTGATGGTTAGGTTAGATGAGAAATGACAATAAACGATGATGATAAGGTGATCAAAATGATACGACGATAAAGGATGATACTTACGATAAGATGACGATAATGGGGATGGGGATAATAATTACATCAAGATGATGGACGACGATACAGGTTCCATGATGGGCGAAGCAAGCAGAAGGACGGCGACATACGACGACGACAAAACGCACCAAAAGCCAGGTGAGAAAACGACAACAGCAAATCAGGAGCGTATAAAACCAAGAAACATATCCGACACACGAATACAGCCAAATCACTATAGGAACGATTCCTTACTGTACCACTCAGCCAATCAGAAGGTCAACACGTGAAGTACACACACCACATTCAACAACGGACTGAAATACAGTTTCACACTACACTATTTGGTACCCGGCCTGCACTGTACTCACCCGACTTAGCTATCCACCCCTGTATTGTCTTTTCTTTAGCTAATGATTTTACACGTGTATATATTTAATTCCAGCCCCGCCGTCGGTAACGAAACCGAATGGTACGAATATGGAAGAGGGATGGGGAAAGAAAAACCCAATAAAGAAAAGTAGACACATTTTAGAATTAATCATTTTTCAGAAATAATATCTCAACTCGACACCATGCGTGGACAAACGAAATTAAGTTCATCAATCGCCTACGGCCTAACAACACTCTACAACGGAGCAATAGTAATCCCATCGATTGCTAGTTACTTTTGCTCAATCAAAGGTAACAGGGGGTATTAGCGTACCTCCAGAGACCCGGGACAGCAAAAATACATCGCTGTATCAGGGACACGACTCAATTTCGCAATGGTAGCCGACGCTCGCACAGGCTAACCAGAACGAGAAATAGGAATCAAAACTTCCATAGTTGCATATCAAAATCCTTGCTGTTAGAATTTTGTGTAACTTACCCAATAAAGATTTAGTCCGATTTCATTGAAAGATTCGACAATTCTACACTTCATCATTAATCCAACTCAGAAAGTGATGGATATTAAATCACTTATGATGCTTACTCAGAATTTTCATATTCAGTACTGTGACGTGTACGCTTTTGACCCCAACAATGATTTCGCTCTTACTCCTTCATCTCACGCTATTCTGCATATGTCAGAAATTTTGGAGGAATGCGGATCGCTTCTAAATGTATCTCGATTTTTAGAGGAAAGAATGGTAGGTGAACTAGGTAAGTTTGCAAAATCCGTCAACTAGTTGGAAACGAATATTTTAAACGAAGCTGTTTATCGATTTTAGGTGTGAATGGTTGGTGGTGGGGTTAGATATGGATTCTATTTCGACAATTAAAATAAGGGACACTTTTCACCAACAAGCGAATAGTTTACCACTGACAATGATGTTAATCAAGATGGTATGGAAATCTACGAAAGTGATGATTTTAATGATGACCATGGCGAAGAATTTGGAAATAATTTAGATGTAAAGTACAAGACCTACGTTATGTTTGGTTAAGGGCAGTTGGTGTACGATGAAAAGATTAGAGATGTCATTCGTGACAAATTGGATATATCTGAAAACGCATTTAATATAAAATCCGTTTATTCCCACCAACGGGCTGTATTTGTAAATACACGAGATAAAAACGACACTACAAACATCGAAACATTTCAATTTTTTGATAGGAAACGAAGGTTGGAAGAAAGACATGACCGCAACTGTCGCCAAAAGTATTTGGTTGGATGTTATTTCAGAAATGGAAATCCCACATCAAATATATCAACATATTATGGTATTGTCTTGGATTTATACAAGGTGATAGTTGAAATTCAGATCAATTACAAAGAGAAAAAACATTACCAAGAATTTCAACTTCCCAAAGTAAAGTGGCGTGAAGATTTAAAACTTTACTGTCGATGCGGTATTATTTACCGTTCCATTGGAAAAAGAGAGGCCTGTTACACATCTTTGGGCATAGAAATGATTTCTTGTATCTCTCGGGTAGTTAGGATTTTTCAAAATGGTGGAAAGATGTTTTATTTGGACAATAACTTAAGTAGAATTTTAAATGATGAACATTATAACTTACAAGGTACAAACAATTAAAATAAATGGTAGGAAGGGATAAAAATACATTCTACTTCATTGAAATTTTGACGCCGGTTCTTAAAATTTTAAAATATGAACCATAAAACACCACTGGTTATACCCTGCCACAATTACAAATTCAATGAACAAAATGTCTAATTGTTTGTAAATTTCATTTATGTAGTTCAATTTTTATCTCTCTATTACTAGGATATGGAACTGTCATCAATCTATCTGAATTATTACAATTAACTAAATATTTTTCTGTCTTCTTCTTTGAGTATGAACATGAACAATTACATCAACATGTTCAGTCCAATCTTGGGAGTTCCAAAGGTGGATGAATAGGGAACTAGGTGGTCCAATAATTGTACTTATTCAGTATGTGGTCGTTGAAACGATTATGTCTATTCTTGTTGTTGCTAATGTGGAAATCAGTCTAAAAGAGAGTATTGGTAGATCCCATGACTGGTGAAGTAGTAAACAGTGATTCAAAATGAAATTGAAATTCGAAAATTCCAGATGTTGATTTTGTTTGGACAACACCCGACAAAGTAGATAATGAATGGCCATGTCTCTAAATAGGAAGAAGAGTTACCAGTGGAGGCAGAGGAAGAGTAATCAGTGGTGACAGAAGAAGAAGTGGTAGTGAAAAGAATTTGTGTGTTACGAGCATCTGCATCATTCAGATTGAATGAATTAAATAAACCAATAACAAATAAAGGTGTTGTTGGTAGGGAAGGATTAAATTAATGAAACAATAGTTTAATTACTAATTGAGCTTGAGGATTTCGATTTGACGCTTATAACTTTGATCTGTTCAAATTTCTCGATCAAGAACTGTTTTTATTACATATTGGCCGTGAGTAACGGGGATTAACTGCATGTCCTATGGAAAAAACATTAAAAATGATTTTTAAGACAGGAAATGTGATAGATGGCGCTGATGGATCTGAGTTGTGTTTTTGAGTGCAGATGTAATGTCACCGCCGATTTACGAACGGAAAAGTGGAGGTGATATAGGGGACTTAATTATCTCATAGATTGAAAACAGAACTTGGCGTAATTTCCTCGTTGCGGTGTGATTGAGACGGCAAAGTCGGTTTTCGCGAAAAGTATAGACCTCTTTCGAAAAGTTTGCGACGGAAATTATTCAGAAACGGGAGGGAGGTAAAAGTTTAATGTCTCTGAGCCAATTAAATCTCGACACGGAGCGTACAGTACGGAACACTAATTAATGTCTTTTTGGGAAATTGTGATGGGTAACCTTATGTGGAGAAGCCAAGTTTACACTGGAAAAACACGGGTAGTTCCAAACATGAGCACCTGTACATTGCTATATATGAAAAATGTTCCCATTCCTGCATGACTACTCGTTGGTGAAATTTTTAATAAATGCAGGATGTAGTACTTGATGGGATTTGGTGAGAAAACCGTTCGAAAGGTTGTGGTAAAGCACCTGTGGTACTGGTGCTGTATGACAGGAAATACACAGTGATTCATGATACTGTCATTGCGATATGTGTGTATTATCTGTCTATACACAATCGGGGATAAATTGGAATTCGCCGTCCTCATGTTTGAGGTGGGGAGGAAAACAGAGAAAAAGCGCACAAAT
>JAULBU010030588.1:0-16648 GCA_032358235.1 Odonthalia washingtoniensis
CCGGAAAATGACACCGAATGATAACTCCAGTTGTATATCTGTTCACGGCACGGGACGTGGCATACGAAAAATGGGGTTGGAAACTGGGGGAAGGACGAAGAAGCAGCAACAGGAGCGACTGACTATTGTCAAGGAATTGCAGCGTCAAAAAGACCGAATACTTACTGAAATCAAAAATGAGATTGGAAATGAAACAGAAGACGATGAAGAAATGTATAGGTCTGTGCATCATGGTCGCGACATTATTGAATCAAACGAAGTGCGAATTTACGTTTATGAGTTATGTGAGTTCTTAGCAAGCCGATACGGAAACAATTTTTTGAATAGAAGGCAGAATGATTCGGAAATGATGAACATTGAAGGAAAAATTAGTCGCAACGGTTTTCCGGGATGTGCAGGTTTTCTGGAATGTGTGAACATGGGTGAAAGAAGAAAGCAGGTTGCTGAATCAAGTATAAGTGGATGATGAGGGGAAATGGGTGTCACAGTTGAGGTTTGGGTTGATATGGATCTGTACTGTTGGTCCTGGTCACATAGACATGCCGTGCCAAATGGGGAGGAAAGCACTATAACTGGTTCTGCAGTAGTTACTGATGTATTCAGTGGTGGTATAAATTTATGGCACTTGCAGGGGTATTATGTTAGACCGTCAAGCATTGTAGGACAATTATATATTTTTTGGTAGAATGTAGCTATCCAATGTGGAAAATATTCATGGAAGCTAATATAGACAATATTACGTTAAGTAGAAGGTGTTTTAGAAAGGCATACTGCGCCATACGGAATAGAATATCTGAATTTTTCACGACATTAGGAAGAAACGAGCAACGTCTCTACTTCTCATTGCGAAATGAAGACAAGGCAACGTCCTCGAATGTGACCAATGGCGCAATTGTTCTACACAACATGATGATAAGGTATGAAGAAGAGGATGTTAAAAACAGGAATGGGAAGAGTGATGAGATATTGAACGAAATGTTACAATTGGAAACAGAAAAGAGTAGATTGGAAGCGGAGGAAAGCGAACGGAGACTACAACGCGACCGAAACGGTGAGGTTGTACAGGAATGGGAACTACGTGGCTGTTCACAGGTTACTGGAAACATTCTAACGAAGGAAAACGGCAGGTATTTGTTGCAGAAAGAGCTTTTAAAACACAACTTACATTTATCTTGCGGTCAAGTTCCAGTTAGGGTAATCGAATAGGAATGGTGGTGTTATGACAGAAAAAGAGATGAAGATAGAAAACATCTTGGAGTAGTGAAAATAATGCTGGTTATAACCGCTTTTAGTTAATGAAATAAGTGTGATAAACATAAATACATAATTGTTATATAGAGTTCAGAAAAAACAAATAATGTGTAAAGCTAGTGATTTGTAGCAGGATATTAAAAATAAATAAAGTTATAATGCAATATCGCCATATGGATGTCATTGATATAACTAACTTTGTTATAAATTGTTATTACAATACGAAAGGATGCAATTTATGCAGAAGAAAAAGCTTTAATTACAAGACGTACATCTTAAAATTTGAAAAAAAGAGAAATCAGACCATTTGATGTGACTGTACATGAACTTAGAAAAAATCAAGAATGATAGAGTTATAGATTGATTCATTGCGAAACAAGAGATCGTACAGGTAAAATCTATAACAACTTTCCTTTTTGAACGTGTTAAGTGCAATGGATCGAAAAAGAAGAAGTGCAGCTCACAGCAACGAAGAAACAAACATTGAACACGGGCGTAACGTCAATGATAAACCTTTTCAACGTGGTTATGATCAAAAAAGGTTTCGGATTCAAGATGAAAGTTGTGAAAATGCTGAAACCGACACGGTAGGTGTTGAAATAACGCCCTCATAAAACACAGTAAGACGTAAGTTTACAAAATTATATGTAAGAAGAAAACAAGGAAAAGGTTGTAAACAACTTTTGCACAGGACAAAACTGTTTCGAGGTGGGAATGCACTGAATCAGAAAATGTTACTGACATAAATGTTTTCCTTAATACTGTTGTTAACTATCATTATCGTATGTGGACTCGAAAAACAGGGAAGAACACAAGCCTTTGTACAGCATGGTGAATCCGCCAGTTGGTTTGGGAGCCACAGTTATTTTCCTCCAATACCCAGAATAAAACTGGGGCGGGAAAGTGAAAATGAAGACGAGTTAAATGCAATTATAACCGAAACCGTGGTGGTACTAGGGCCTGTAGAACATGCACCGAAGGAAAAGATGAAACCTGCACAGATAGTCACGGTTGACTTACCTTTTCGCAGTTCATTGAGTAAGGTTACTAAATATACTCATACAAATTTGGTGAATGAGCACCGTTTCAAGCGCAATGGTTCAAGGCGTCGAGGAAAATTTCCGTGTACTGTTGAAGAATAAATAACTGAGTGCGAAAAAAGGGAGTTATTTGATGGTTGAGAAAAACATGTCGGATGTTCCAAATGGAAATAGTAGTGGAAGCTGTACGGGACAAGTGTCACGACGAGTAAGCTGGGGGAAAAGATGGGCTCATACTGGAGACGTTGTTCTGGAATGTATTGAGAAACAACCGTGTGATACTATATGGGTCCGTTGTCCCGAAGAGTTGGAGTATTAAAAACGTGCTGTTACACTATGTGCTACAATGGAACGATGTACCAAAACATGGCCAACATTTGACAATGTTGCAAGCATTGTACTTCGACCCATTAGCAAATTGTATATGTTTGCAAGGAGGGAATACTGGGTGGAGAACTCTGCTTTTGAAACGCCTATGCGGCGTGGTGGAATAAGGGCGATTAAGGCTGGAATGGATCCGTCAAATGCGACAATAGTTCCGGTGATGCTGGATTGGAGTAACATAGGAGCTTTCGGGATGAGTGCTGCGGACCTATCACGGTACTACATGCCAGTTCCGTACGCGGTGGAATACATGGAACCATCCCAATTGGTGGCAGCACCTTACCCACCATTACCCGCTCATCACATTCAACAGTACAAGTACGGCACGTTGTTGTATCAGCAGTTATACCTCCAAGTTGTTAAGAAGGAAGCTGTTGAAAAGTTTATAGCTTCTTTCTTGCATTGTTTCAGGTACCGTATAACACTTACAAAGTTTAGAGATCCCACATTGACTGTTGATAAGAAGTATGGACTCATGACACCAATACCTACAGCACTGCGTGAAATGTGTTCCAACCGGCATCTCATAGAGTTGTAGCACAACTCAGATTATGAACTGAGTAAGGTATTATTAGCGATGAGACGCACAGAGAAAGTTGACTGGTTTGTTTTAGGAAGAGAGTTGGCATACGCATTCGTCTATTATAATTTGGATGAGGGAAATATTGTAGGCTTTCCGAAAATGGAGGGGCGGGAATTCAACTTTTCACAGGATTGTCTAAATCATTGGAGGGTCCGTGTATTTTCTGATATGAAAATACCAATGAGAAGTATACGCGAATTATCAAGAGAAGAGTGTTCTGGGATAGTGGGCTGTTTGCTTGTAGATATGGGATACGAACGTAGAGAAGTGATTTCCTATCACGATGAAGGGACGTGTAATGGTAATGCGAAACTTGGTAGTTAAATGGACGAGGAAATACGTGAGGAAGTGTATCGAGATAGTGATGGTTGGTTCATGAAAATGAGCTACGTGCTGCAAGCAATTCTAAACGAAACGGGGTTTAAGATACCAGCTGGCGTAGATGATTTCTTGAAGCAGATACGCAATTGGGTAACGAAAGAAGCAAGTTGTTCAAAAAATAAAGGTGAAGCAGAAGAGCTTCGAAAGAATTTATTCGAAGCAAAGGCCAAGGAGAAGGACGCGCTGCTGCAACTTGCAGCAGCAACCGAAACTGGAAGTGAACAATTTCAAGAAATAGCTTTCGATTCGCAAAAATGAATCGACTAATTGTTCCCATTCGTGCGATTCATGAAGAGGAGAGAAGAGAGCGTCACGCGGTGAGAGGGAGAGGGGAAGAAACGAAGTGAGAAGGTGAAAGAGAGGTAGAGATGTAGTGAGGAAGTAGGAAGGTGAAAGAGCGGAAGTGAGGAAGTGAGAAGGTGAAAGAGAGGGAGAGAAAGGAAGAGAGATAGAAAGATAGAGAGACCGGATGAGATGGAAGCATTTAGAGGACGCATGGAGGATATGTCAACATTGCCACGGTATGTCAAATGGTATCATTGACCATTTCAGTCGACGGTGGTATCAGGCCATGGAAGGCGAACATGTTAAAACGGGGACGAGACTATGAGGGTTACATTATAACAAACTTGTCAAAAGAAACTACACATTACGGAATTACTGTACATTACTCAAATGACAGTAGCCACGATGAAATATTATTCAAATACAGAATAATAAAATCAACGATACACGTGTTTACATTTTTTAGAATGTACTGTAACAAATTAGAACATTGTCATTAGTAAGATTCTAATACACACGTGTAATAATTTCACAGCCCAGAGTCGACCCCAGTATAAATAACATACCGACAAGGAGGAAAAAGGAAAGAATAAAGAAAACACCGACATTTAACGAAACCCAAACCCGCAAAACTAGCACGAACGCCCCAGCTTCAAAATCCAGTGAAGAGGAGACTCAGAACCAAAGCGCCGCAACTGATCTAATCGTCAATCATTGAGAGTAAAGACAATAAATCACGCGCCTAACAACCACGTGAAACGATCGTCTTCAACTGCAAGCCCAGAGTTGGTAGAACGGTAGTAAATAACAGTTTATTATCGTGACTCCGAAATCGTAAAGCCATCTAGCGATGGCAGAAATCGAGTCATACCCAGATCAAAGTGATATTCTCTCAAGTCGATCGCTTCACGCGTTGATTACACCACCCTGAACACGTGTACGGCCTCCACTGACGAACCACCCGCCTTGTTGTCATCCGGTCTGCCCACCTACACAACGGTCCAGATTGACCTTTATTAACACCACCATGTCACATTGGATCGCTGTAGTTATCTGTAACATTCTAATATCTTGAAAACGGAGACACACACATATTATCCTAATTAGGGTAGACGTACGAATCATTAATATACAATCAGCGGCGCGTAAAATAGCATCTTTGGTTCATGTTGATACAGATAAAATATAAATACCACCGTGTACATACCGTTGTATTTGTCACATCGACGCTGCAAAAAGCCCATTGTTTTCACGGGTAGTTACCTGTGTTAATATATATATATATCTCGGTAGGTCAATTCGACAATAGCAACTTTGAAGGATAAATTAAATGCGTTGCGCGCAAGTATTGCGAAGAGGAATGCGCAGTATGAACAAGGGATTGCTCAGATTGCAAATTATAGAAAGGCATTGTGTCAGATACACACATCTGTTGTGCGTGCGCGTGACATATCTGCCAAAGTCACGACTGCTGCAAATAAGGATATGACATGTACTGTGAATAACAGTTGTGCTATTCTTGAGAAGCACGGTATTGCATACATAAATAAGGGACTGCAAGAAAAATGAAATGAGTTGGGTGATGGCTGTTTTAATATGACGTGATTGTCCTGTGTGTGATGAAGTAAACCAAAGCGGTTTATAATGTTTGCATGATAAGAACGATTCCCATCTTAAACATGTATACTTAAGGAAGAGTTTTGAAAAGACCTTTCGAAGAGGTTTGAAAAGACCTTTCCACTATTGCTTTTCGTTCTTAATAAAATATTATTTTTGGTAAGTAAGTAAAAACATATGGCATTCCGCAGTGCGCCTTTTCTGACAACGATATTTCCAACATTTGAACAAAAACGAAAGCTGTAGTCAACCTTTAAAGTAATGAAGAGTATTGAGTAATATCTGATTCTTGACAAACTGTCAGATACAACCCAGCACCTGTCAGATATAACCAATCCTATATTGAAAAGACACCATTAAGGACCGAACCATTTGTTCAATGTATGTTTGTGTTCATCTGTTAAATTCATTGATTCAATGGCATTATGTTCACCATATTCGTCTTTTCCATTGCTGCTGCTAACATTAAATGACATTAAATAACCTGATAAAATTTGAATTGATGAATAAACACCAGTAAGACAATGATAAGTTTCACCTAATCCATAATTTATTCTACTTGACAAAACATCAAATATCCTACCCGTCACACTGAGATATACTGCTATTCTTTCATCTAAACCATCTTTAAAAGCTCTTAATTGTTCTCTTCTTAACCTAACCCTTTTCTGTGACACACATTATTGCGTGCTTTCTTAAGATGCATATCTGCATTAACAAGTAATGGTGCATACCACGCCAACATGGCCTTCTATGCACGTTAAAAACCTTTGTTGTTTTCAGTTTATTTAAAAACGTAATAATGAAATTAGTTAGAAAGACAATATTTTAAAGATTCAAAATCAACTTCACGTTGTTCTAAAAGTAATAATGAAATTAGTGAGAAAGACAATATTTTAGAGATTCCAAATCAACTTCACGTCGTTCTTCACTGATCTGACGAACATATTGAATGATAGAATCAATAAGATGAACATTGATGAAAAAACCAGCTTCACACAATTCTTTTTCCATACCAACAACCTGAACACGTTTACAAATCGTAAAAACAGCCCAATTTAAGATTATCCAAAAAAGCCATCACGTTCATGTTCTCACTGATTCGAGGCTTATCTGATAACTTTCTAGGAGGCATCATAATGAAGAAAGCAGAAATTGAATTAAATCTACTATATTTTCAGACCATATCATAGCACTTGGAATATGAATAGTTATTCCATTTTTCAGTACTGGCATCAAATATTGTGACAAAAATTCAAATATCTGCGCTGCAGATACAATGATAGGAAAATTGTATTTTAAAATCAATCGGTAGATTTCACTATTATTCTTTGATATTTTCAGTTTGTGCATGAATGCATTTGCTTCCATCGTACACATTAGTGGATTTCTATATGTTATAAATAACATACAGGTGATTTTGTTCCATACTATTCTATGAGCCGGTACCCGAAACATGTCTAATATATCAACGTTGAATAATTTCATAAATAGTTTTGGTCTGACCTTGGGGTATACATTTTTAAGATGCAGTATTTGTATATGCAGATGTTGATTGGAAAGGCTTAAGAAAGAGAGGAAGTAATGAAATGAGGACATTATAGACAGGAAATGAGATGAAAATAGCTCCCCACCATACTTCAAATGCAGTTTACGAACGCCATCGGGAATGTTAGAGTTGTTACTGACTCGAAATGTTGAGAATATGGGTGAAGAAATGTGAAGATTCGATGAAGGATGTCTTCCGGAAGATGTTCTAATTTCGTTTCGTCTCCGTTTTGTGGTGATGATGGAATTTATTCGATCTCAAATCATGTGTGTCGAGTAAAAGAAGGATGGTGATAATGATGACATTGAAGATGATTGAAAGAACTTCCGCCGAAATGAACAAAATAATAGAAGAGAAGGGGTGGTGAGTTGGAATCAGTTGTTATAGATCAGTTTCATGATGAACTTACTAACTATTCGTAGAGGTAAAATGCAAGCAGTGGCTATAGATTTTCATAAAACATCATTCATTTGTTGATCTGGAATTCCTACATTTTGCGTGAAGGCTGAAGTGACGCCGAGTATCTTAAAGAATGATGATTGTTACGATTTTATATCATAAACAAGATTGTTAGAAAGTTAGATCATATACAGGATTGTTATAATGTTAGTTTGTCAGTTTTCGATTTAAAAAGTGTCAAGTTGTTGTTATTACAATGACCTACTACATCATTGTTTACATTTTCAAGGTGATCATGGATCCATATCGTCATCATCATTATCAATATTGTCATCATCATTTCATCTTCATCTTCATTTTCATAACTATCATCGTTCACCTACTAAACCTTTACGTCCATCATTATAGTCATGTGTTACTGTTATACCAGTTTTATTACCAACTTTCGCCTCGTCACGCTTACGAACACAAATTTAATAAAGTTAGTAATCTATATAATTCCTTTCTATTTACGATTCGATTTAAGTGCCATCTAAGTGCTAAGTCTGCATGTGTTGCTTTGTTTTCTAAGATGAATTTAACGTTGTCATATGTTTGTCCTATTGAATGACCTTGTTGTAAAACATTACCTAATGTTCTGTACAATATGAAATGTTTGTCAGTCTTTGACGGATTAATCATATGTTATATGTTTGTCCTATTGAAAGACGAGTTCTTAAATCATTACCTAATGTTCTGTACAATATGAACTTTTCGTAAGTCTTTGGCCGATTACTTGCGGTTGTTGGTATGATTAAAAATACTTCATTCAACATTTCATATTACTAGGATGATGGTAACTTCGGTCATATTGTGGGTACATGTGTATGTTGTGGCGTTGTGCTGCTTGTGGTGATTGGTATGTGTTTCGGTATGGCTAATGAGCAGTAACTGACAATGGAATAATTTGTATTGATATAGTTATCAAACATATCGTTACGATGACAACAGTTACTGACAATGTAATAACTTGTCTTGTTGACGATTATGATAACTTTGGTTTTGTCGTTGTTGTTTCATGCCGCTGTGAACCAATCATAGATATTAGTTGATGATTATGTCGTTGATAGCGTAAATGATGTTGATGTTGTAGGTCAGCAGTGAACGCAACGCAGTCAATATGTGAGGTATAGGTCACAACGGTAATGATCAGTCATATGGACCAAGGGAAGTCGTATAGAGTGGATAAAAAATGTTTTCAAATAAATAGCTATCCGTGAAAAAAACTTTTTACGACGACTACTGCGAGATGCTCTCGTCTCATCACACATTGCACATGTCTGAAAAAAATTAGAACTGTACACATTCTGATTACAGCTACTATTCCAATTGTATTTGCTAATTTCATACAATATATGAAGTATAATATACTGCACACACTAAGAGCCTGTGTAAGTAAATTTGTCTGTACTTCACTATTGGCGATGGTCTCGTACCCAATACCCTTCTCCCTAGTTCTTCCACATCTGAATCCGAATTATCACGTGAAGTGAATATCGCTCTGTTCAAGCTTGAAACCCCATCTCACAAATTATTTCATACAGCCTCACTAAAAATTGTTCAAAATTAAATTATATAATTGATTTGGCACTCAATGCAAAAGAACTGATATTGAAAATTCAAAAATTCAAAAATCAAGGACAGACGAACAGCACCTTTTGGTACTAGCAATAAAGAAACAACACAGTGTTGTGATGTCTGTAATGGAAATCTGTCGTGAGATAGAGTCGGCAATGTGCAGCGCAATAAACTAACGTACAGGTCGCATTGAGGGCAGTTATAACTACCGCAGAGGAAAATCAACTTGGGTGAAGGATTACATAGACATAAATACCACCTTTCCAGACATTATTTTTAGACGCCCTTTTTCCATCCCACGTGTCATATACTTTTAACTGCAAGACGACCCACTGCGACACAGACCCGATTATTCGAGACAAAGAATAAATGGACTCGGCTCCAATTGCATTCCGACAGATCTTAAATTGCTATGGGCACTACGCCTCCTGAGCACTGGAACATCCACCGACAGTATTGACGAAGCTGTTTGTATGTCAGAGAAGTCTATTCGTTCATGCTTTCGCCGATTTTGTATAGATCTGATTGAAATATACGGTGGTCCTGTTTTTAATAGATTTCCAAGATGTTCAGAATTAGAAAACATTGTTGAAGAATATACAGATGTTGGTTTCCCGGATTGTATTGGCGCTGTGGATTGTATTAAATATGTCTGGAAGAATTGTCCAGAATCCATGAAAGGGCAATAATTAAATTCAAGGAAATCTAAGGTTGCAACAGTTCAGTGCGAGGGGTGGTGCGATCATAGTCTCTATTGCTGGTCCTGGTTTTCGGGTCTCCCGGAACCAAAAACCATCTTAACGTACTGGCAAGAGCGCCTTTGTTTCAGAACATTTTTTCTGACTATTTTTTGATAACCGTAACGGATGGCTACGAGATTCTGGAAAATACAGACAACGCATTATTCTGTTTGACGATCCCTCCGCATTAAGTATCTCAACATCTTCTACGGTTCGAGGAAGAGTGCGTTAAACTCCAAAATTTCCAGTCGATGTGCCTATACATTCATTACGACTTAAACCATCACAGTTATAATGTCTATCTTCCATGTTATTTGGAACAGACTCACTTATCGCACTTCTTTCTCTCAACTGCACCGCAAACTAAACTGAATACCCATTTATTGTACCATGACCGGTGTCGTTAACAACACTACCTAAACGTCCGTCTATAGAAGCCATGTCCGATGTCACAGAGATATCCACTGATGTCATTATATATTTATATGACTCCGCCCGTTCTATGTTGATACCCAATTTCATCTACCGTTCCAAACTTGGGAATAGCCTCCAGTTACTTGGCAGCCTTAATAAACTTAAATTTTATCCCTATTTCATGCTTTTTATCCTTCTCCTTCCGCCGTTGTCTTTGAAATAAATCATGATACATTTTAATCAATTCGTCGTTTTGCTGATTTCCTGTACGGTTCATGAAAACAACCTGCCAGTAGTATTCATTCCATGCCTGACAATCAGCTGAAACTGACAGCCATTTCGCTCGAATGGATTGCTCAGATCGTGTTACACCATACCGTCTTCGACATTTTTCTTCTACACTAATCCACATTGTGTCGTCTCTTTGCACAAGCTGGTGCGTTTTCTCCACCCATGCTTTTGCGAGACACAATAACTCTTTTGGTGTCCACTGGATCCCACTTCTCTTACCCTCTGTTTATGTTTCCATATTTACGTTCATGTTTTTGTTTTCTGATCCACGCGGTCTCCCTGCGAAATTTTTCCTCTTCCCTGCGAAATTGCCGCTCTCCCTACTTATAATTTCTACCGCACAACTATTAAAGGGACCGCCACCACTAATATTACCACGCCTTTCATCCTCTGCTCTTACTATCCCCCACTTCTGATCTACAGATGTACTGTACATGGCTTCATCTGATTCATCATTATTCACCGTTCTACAATTTTTTTCTGCAAAGCCACGATTTTGTTCTTCAACTTCTTCCATCGTCTCCGGTAATGTTCCTTCCTCAATTGCAAGTCTTCTTGCACAGTTCTAGTTAATTGAACTCTCTCCCTTCATCCCAGTGAAGTTAAGACTCCTTCGAGGCGTTCCATTCTCCCCTTCGTCACAAATTTCCTTCGTACAATTCGATCGAGCTTCTTCAGTTTGGCCAATTCTATCTGCCGTTTCGGAATGTTGTCTGTCCACACTTCCATTACTTTTACTAACACCTTCATATTCCACAGTTTTACAACTGCTGTCACGGGTAATACGCCCGGGACACTTTCTTATTGGACTGCTCTCGTCATGCTCCAAATTATTCAGAACGTCCCTCTCCACTTCATGGCCTGACTTATCATTATTATTATCATTCATCACTCCTTTCCCTGTGTTATAAAACCATCGGCCCCCGCTGACAGGATTTAACAATTCATGCAGCCTTCTCATTGCACTTTTTCCAGTTTTTTTCTTCTTTTCAGATCCTTGTCACTAGGAAGATATTCATCTGGAGTTTCATTTGACCAACGGTCAAATATTGCAGTATTGATCACCCTCTCTACAGCTTGTGGGGACCCGCAACGGTTAATTGTCGCCACATTTCTGATCTCACACGCACTATCTGCCACCTTTCCTGGCTCACAGCTTCCCCTGTGGACTGGTACCGAATAACTATGGGGAAGTATTCGTTCAAGATTCTTTTCACGTTCTTTATCATCAACGGATTGAACTATACCTTCTGCACACCAGTATTCACAGTCAGCTTTCTCCGTCTCCATAATTCTTCTCTCCTCAACTTCCGACCTTTCTTCATTCAATAAAATGCTCTGCGTGTCTTTCGAGATTATACCCCTCCGCTTCGGTTGAGGCACATCACCACTGTCCATTATAATCTTAATGTCCGCAGTGCAATATAATCACTCACTGGTTTTGTTCTTCACCTTTTTTGCTATGTTTTTCTTTGTTTTGTGGCGTCCGTTCCGGTTCTTTTTCCCGCGTTCACCGTTCCACGATGTCACACATCTCGCACAATACGTCACATTATTGCGTGCCAAACAAATCCCAGTAGTACAGACACACTATTTATGTATTCAACGAATACATAACATCATGCATTGTCCGTGCTACCATACTGTATATTCAGTGCAGCCTGTTTACGTGTTTCCCTCAGTTACGTGCTATATTCGTAAACTATATTACTCTCATTCGTTCCCCTTCCTTTTTCTAATATTTTCATTGTACGCGCGTAACAAGATTGAAAATTTTAAATATGTTTGACTGTGTACAACGCAAGGTGTTGAGTTTTTCCGGAGAACTCGACTGCAAACTCAACACCCCAACCATTAAAAACATCCATCAAAAACTGCTTTATTCACCGGTGCCCAAGTGATGAGTTCCGACCTCAACAATGCAAACTCAACACCTAACTGGAGATGCCCTTAGAGCATCTCTAGTTAGGAGCTGTTGAGTTTTTCATTTAATTAGTTTCCGAAGTAAACAAAGGTGCATACAGTGAGCTGAAACAGGTATACGAAGGTAGTGGAAAAGGATTTTTTATGATAATTAATATGAAAAAACATGTCAAATGCAGTTGTGCAATGTTGTTAACTGTACAAATAATATGGAGATAACCAATGAAACATACTGTAATACAAATTGAACAGTTTGGAAAACAGCACATGGGCGGGTAGAAAAGAAAAAATCTGCAGTGGTGTTTTGAAAATGATCAGCATGACAATGCGGGACAACATTACTAGGGTATGAGTACAGAAACGGGAAAGGTATATGTACAGTGAAACATATAGAAGTATTTGTGCTGTACAAACATGAATGGATATACATTTTGAAAATTAGATATGTGACAATGACTGTTATTACAGTTGTAAAAGTAAGTAAGAAAGCATCAGTATTAGCTGTAAAGTGTACAGAAATGAATATAGTCATGTGTTGAGAAACTATCGGTTGATTATATTAGAATCAGAAAAGTGAAGTATATGAAATGGGATATGGGCGGGTAAAAAATTTACAAAAATATAAGAATGCAAAGACAGTAATTTAAAACGAATCAAGTACAAATTATTCATTTTGCAATGTAAGAACTAAAAAGATAAACGGCGAGAGACAAATTGGAACGACGGCAATTATGTCAACTATACATAACGAAAACTGCCATATTACAAAACTTCGGTAATGTATACACCCAAATCACATTTGTCTGATTTCTTAATCATAACAGATTTTACTCGTTTTGTATCGTTGACATAAAATGATTCCTCACGTTGGGCAGAACTGTCTTTTCTATTGTTGTCATGAAATCAATCGAACATTGCGGATGAAGAGACCTCCCCATTTCTTCGCTGCAGTTTGATATTTGTCGCTTTGATGCTGTTTAGTAATTGATGCTGTTGTCTGTTTTTTTGTAGAAATATATTCAATAATATTGTATTATTGGTAATGGTGATGTGAGTACATTTGTTTCTTTGTTCCCAATTTTAAATTATGCTTTATTTCTTCTATACTTACTTTCTTCTATTTTCAGTCATAAATATACAAATTATGTTAGTATATAAATCCCATATCACGAAATAGTAGCTTATAAAAATTAGTAGTGTCAGAATATTTGTTGAGAATTAAATAACTGTACTTACGTTATGCTTAATAATTACTTCTTTTCTACTAAGTACTAACCTATTACGACACCCTTACAATTTTCTTCCTTTCCGATACAACTGTTCTTACCCTAATTCGTTCTTTCCTTTGCTTCTTTACTAATTAATTTATTTTCAACTTAATTGCATTTCCTATACGTAAAAAATATGTTATAGTTTTAAAAAATACTTGTTCACAATTACTATTATTAATTCTTACATATATTACTTATTACCATCACAATCTACATCTCATTACAGTTTTATTTCCAAATCATGTACTGCTATTAATTCATCACAATTATTTCTTTCATTTGCTATTATTATTGTTATTTCAGTCATGGCACCTTTTTTTTAATACAATCGTTTCCAATCAATTCAACATCCTTTCATTATCTTTCTTATAATTTAACTACTTTTTTTCTATTCTTCATAAATATAAGTCTTGTAATTTTTACATACTATTTCACTTTGATCTTTGCAATATTTATATTTGTTATTCCCTGCCGTGATTTTTCTGCGATGTAATCTACAATGATGTTGAAAATGTCATGTTCGGTTGTTCTTACATAATTTATTTGCTTAAAATTGATATTAATACTACCGTCCAATTATTACAATGCCCCCAGTATTTTGCTACTTATCCAATTTTTTTTCGTGCACATTTTGTTATTATGTCTACTTAGTCTTCTTCTGAACTTGATATCTCGTTTATATCAGTTAGTTTTTTGACAATAGCATCATATGCTACTGTCCCTTTCGTATGTAATTTTAAAGTAAGGTACGGCCTCTCCACTTTTCCATTTTTACTTTCCTCCCTACAAACTTTATTCTTTTTTCTATTCGTCTCATCCATTGCAATTTTAATAATTTCCAATGATTTCCGATTGTTTGTTTCCATATTACTTGCTTGTCCTTTGCGTTTCAATGATTTTACACCAATAGGCCTGCTTCCAGATGTCATTATTTCGCTTTCCGTTCCTTCATGTTCCACTTTTCTATAGTCTCTTACCACTTTTTGTAGTATATGTGTTGGCTCCTTTAGTTCCTCTACTATTTCAGATTCATTGTTATTACATTTTATTTGTTGTACTGCTTCTCCCGTTTGTATATTACTTTTTCTACTGCAGGGTAAATCACATATGTTAAATATATAGGTTAGTGACGCGTTTGGTATGTCATTTTTGAAATTATGCGCAAGTTATCTTCGTGATAATTATAATGAAAAGCAATGTGAAGAGGTAAAAAATGACATGCGGGAGGATTTGAAAAAAAATTCTATGGTCATTTTTGTTGCCGGGTTGCATACCGGTTCCCATCCCCCTTCAGTTACACAATTTCTATCTGTAACCAAATTCCTTTCTGCTTCATTACTCTAATTTACAGTCTAACTGTACATTACTGTACAGTCTGTTTACTTGTGTCACAACTTTTTTTCCGTTTTTTGTAAACATCCCTTCATTCATATTTTTGCAATTTTTAGTCGATTTTTCTCATTGGTCGTTTGCTTTCATAGTGAAATTAAAGTATAATTTCCACTATGTATAATTGTTGACGTTGAGTTTGATGGTGAGTTTTTCAGAAAACTCAACAGAAAACTCAACAACTTACTGTATTCTTTGCAATAAAAATATCCGTTGAAAAGTACTTTATTAACCGGTACCAGCTGTTAAGTTTGAAACTCAAAAATTAAAACTCAACGCCTAACTAGAGATGCTCTTACTAGTAACATGGACTAAAATCGTGAAACTAAGGAATAAAACACTCCACTACAACTGTCAGCTATGCAACGGACAGCCCTTGACCCGAATAGTCTATTAGATGCGACAGGATTCAATGGCGATGCGAACTGCATTGTTACAACATCACCGGCAACATCAACAACTACACCAGAAACAACCATATAAATAGCATCAGTATCTACAACAAGTAACGATCAAATAACAAATCGGGCGGTCCCAGCACGAACTAGGGGAAGAGGGAGAGGAGGAAATAGTTCTGTTTCATTTTTACATGGGCCAGTTGGACGTGATCGAAGAGGTTCACGAGGTGCAGGTCGTTGTTCGCGAGGAAGATGTGGCGGAGTGAGCGGTGAGAATAGAGATGACCCTTCCTCAAGTTGGAAAATGGGGACCTCCCGTAATTCTGAATACTTATAATTTAAGGAGGAAGGTAAGTTTGTTAAAGATGTTTTTTCTGAGACGTCGCTTGCTTTCGCAAAACATGCTGTTGAAATTGTTGAAACTGAGGTAGCAGATCGTCGGTTGGTACCAAAACAGTTGTCCTGCTTAATTTTTCTGGTAGATGAAATAATTCAACTACTCAGAAAATGGATTAATCAGGCCGTTAATTTGTCTACTGTAACTACAGGTTCACAAGTGGGAAGCGGGACGGTGATCTTCAGTCCTATGGTCAAATACTGGACGTTGTACCTGGTGCGGCATATGCAAATGTAAGTGATTCAAGTCGGATTTTACGAAGTCCTAGTTTCCAGTACGGTACTGAAGAGGAAATTAATGATAAAACAACCAGTGATACTTTAATGGATATCGAAAAAATCCGATCGAAGATTGCTGGTTGGAATAAAAGACGCTATATTGGTGAATTTAAAGATGGTGACAGAAAACGGCTTAGATTATCTACTGCAAAGTACCATCGTTCGGTGAAACTCAACAAAAAGCGCTATTGTGTAGTTTGTGCTGATGTGTTTTGGTACCAACCGAAAGTTGATGGTTCATGGAGAGGACATCAAACGATGAATGGATGTCAACTGTGTGAGGTTTCTTTAATTAACAAATCTCATCCACCTTTCAGGTATTCGTGCTTTTCCTACTGGCACTCTGTGAGGGATCTGGCAGACTGGAAGGCGTTGCCTGTTAAGAAAACTCTTTGAGAAGCCATGCAAATTACGGTCAATTCATACCAACTGCTGAAATTC
>JAULBU010030599.1:0-16644 GCA_032358235.1 Odonthalia washingtoniensis
GGTCATCCAAGAGTTTCTTGTTAGATTTTCGGACGTTTGGAACCGTGGTACCATCTTCGAGTTCAACTAACCGTCTGCGCGGGCGGATTTCTTCGACATTTTTTCGCAAAAGATACAACCGAGGATGACCGACGTTTCGAGTCGGTCGGCCACGTAATAGGTCAACATCTCGGTCTGGGATCCGAGTTGCGTGGCCATTTTTATCGTCCCGGTCATATTAATGGGCCGGTTGTTAGCATCCCATGTGTTGGTAGACCCTTTGATGTTTTTGGTGAATTTCTCCAATCCGTACAGTAGGGCGGAGCGACTGATGAAACTGGATCCGGTGCCGGTTTCCAGGACTGCAGCAAACCGTTTTGTTGAACATAATAATAGGCCCAGGTTAGCGTACACTCGATAGATACGTCAAGCCAGTACAAAGATTTCATCTTGTGCTTCTATGCATTTCACTTTCTGACATGGGCGTTGGAGGCAATTGCAAATTTTGGTTGATGATGATGATGGCGGGTGAATAACGGTGTCGGTCGGGGAGATGAGGGGACTTTGTGAAGGAGTCTGAAGGCGACTCAATATTTTCTTTATTTCAAAAGAAGGCTCTTCGGCAAGTCCCTGAGTTAGTTTCCCTGGGTATTTTTATAACTTTTGGTAATCCTGTCCCCTCCCGGAGAGTTGTCGTCCTGCTGGCGTGCTGTTAACGCCAGTTTCGACATGCGGCATGCGGTATCGGGTACCTGCGCCTTCTGTTCCGTTGACATCTTCTCGTAGTTGGTGGTGACTTGCTCCATTTCGGAGAATTGTAGTCGGCATTTTGGAGAAATGTAGTTGATTTCGAAATATTGGTGACAAATCAATGGCTGTGATGTCTGATCGTTGCGCTTTCTGGAAGTCCATGCAACGCGGTTGGGTGTTGATGAACGTCCGCCAAAGTTGCTGTATCCTGGTTGGATCGTATCCATGTACAGGTCCTCTTCCTGTTTGTGGTCCTCTTCCCTCAATTTGGAAGGTAAGTCGTTAGTGTCTACGGAGTTTTCCTGTATTTCATGTTGTATTCGGTATCGACCGATAGGTTATCGGCCAGTTCTTCTGCAAAGTTTACTTCGCGTGATGTTTTCGATCTCCGTGTGGGTAATGTATAAGTGTGCGTTCCTACGCGTTGTGCTCGGTATGCGTCGCCTTGGTCTTGAGCGTACTGAACAAGGAGATCGAAAGTTGATTCTTGACGGGGTTCATTTTCCCGGAACCATGCAACTATAGTTCGAGTTGTTGGTACGAGTCCGTCCACTAAGAACGTCATCTTCTCCAATTAGTCATGTACATTACCACAGCGATAGGCTGCGTCATTCAATCTGGACGCGAAGTCTTGTTCAGATTCATTAATTAACTGCCGCGTTCCGCGTAAAGTGTTCCCAGCCTCACATATGGCTGCAGGTGAGGCGTACGTCCTTAATAGCGATTGGACGGCTTCTGGGCAACAAGTGACACATCCGGAGCGAGCTCAGTTTCTTGTTGATCTAAATTGTTTCGCGACCTTCCCTGTAAGAAACTGGGGAAGGGCCACGTAAGCTTGCGCCTCGGTCAGTCCGGGAATGTCACATTCTTCAAACATTCGCGAAAAGAAGTCCAAAACCATTATTTGGTCGTTTCTCGAGAATCGGTGTTCTTTCATGGTCATATCCAGGCTTTTGAGAAGCCTGCGTAACTCACCAGTGGATTCACTATCTCGGTCACCACTTGTTCGGGACAGATAGTAGTAGCGATACGACATTAATCGATCAAATGTCGGGTTGAAAGGTTTTAAACTAGTTTAACCCTCGGTGTTTCGAGCCTTTTTCACGTTCTAAGAACGGTACGGTTAAGTCGATAATATTCAGGACATGACCCGTTGTGTCGTCGTCTTCTTCCGACGACGAAGAGTCGTAATTATTCGTACATCATGTTCCTGTCGACGGGTTCTAGCGGTACGAGCGTGAGGCGAGGGCTTCTTTTTTTGAGTAACGGGGTGAACTTGATGTATCAAGATATACCATGGCAGCTCGTTGGGACGGCAATAGTAGATGTTGAGGTGCGTCTTCCTGACTCGTTATGGAATTGTGCTCCATTTTTTGTTCCACCTCTAGAACTGAGTTGGAGTATTGTTTTTGTGATAATCCATTCTCCAAGAGGGCGCTGACGTCCGAACGTAAAATTTTTACGGCTTCGGCTACTGACTCTGTCGGAGATTGTGTTTTGTTGTTGGGAAGTTAGATCGTGATAGCCACAAGTTCGTCTCGAAGGCTGTTAACCACGTCTTCGAATTCGGGCAAGTTTCCAGTCCAATTTCTTGTTTAATTCTACCAAACGACTCGTGAGGTCAGCGGATTCCGCAGCAAAAATCTCTGGACGACGGCTTCGTCGACTGGTTCGGAGGTTGTTTCGTGCGGATCCATTGCTTTTTGATTATCGGTGAGGGCACCGGAATGTGAGGCTGCACAGGATGCGTTACGCGGTCCAGTGGGCAGGCTTCCGGTTACTGACCTTGTTTTTCGTAATCTGGGCGGTCTAGGGATACCCGTAGTCTTCTCAGCGTTCATTAGTCAATTGCCAATTAGAGAGATTCTAGGCTGGGAGACCAGATGTAGTGCGATGCCCCCAGAGAAAGGGACAGACGAGTCACTAAATGTGTTCGAAGTCTTCTTTCCGAGTAGCTCGTAGGTTGTTGCACTTCATCAAAAAGGAAAGGAAAGGAAAGGTAGATGAATTCAAATAAATGTAGTAGTTGACTTTTCGACGAATAGTAGTGTCGGGAGATTAACTGATGACAAGATTCGATGTAGTGTCGATTGCGAAAGCGCACTTCGTGTGGTAGTACAGGATGATCGGGTGAATACCTAGTGAGAGGTGTGGTTGAACGACGGTACTATCGTTGAAGCACGACTGACGTTAATCTAACGAACTAAAAGCGCTTGTAAGGCGGGGTCGATAACTTACGTCTACGTTGACGGATGAGAGCCAATGCTAATGATGATTAGACGATTAATTCGAAGTCAAGCTTTGGGGGATGTTGAAGTTCGAAGAACGCTTGTCTTTATTATCGTTAAGGGAATTCAGGGCGAAGAAGCCCCTTAGGTAGGCTCCACCCGTCGCCTAATGGCGTAAGGGAAGCGTCCTATGCACGTGGTACCGTACGGTACTGTAATTGATGCACAGTGGTCCGAAAAACACGAGGCTGAACGCAGAAAATGTGACAAGCGAGATAGAGAAAATGTGAAACGTGGCAGAGAAGGTGTGACCAAATGTGACCAAATGTTACAAGATGTGACAAAGTATGTCGACTTATAATTGAGCTCAGAGTCACTCGGTTGACGTTTATTTGAACCACAAGGTGATGCACCTCGTGATGTCGGTGACCGCTAATGTGAATTAGGAGGTACCACGCAGCATAAATGTATTGAGGTGTCTCCAAGGTCAGAAGAAGCAAATGTCTCAGTGAAGGGGTATCAAACTGGTGTATTTAGAACCCGGGGTTTTGCCGTGGTAGTGGGTAGGGCAAGGGCTAGAGATAACATACCGGGTATTGTTACCTTCGTTCAACTCGGAAAAGTATGGTAGATACGTGTAAAGGTGCCCTGCGCAATAGCATCAATTTTAGTCGCGATCTTCATCTTAAGGCGGGTTTCAGCAGTAGATATTGCCTTGAAGAAGTTGACAATGGTGACGAAGGTTGGAGTTCGTGTGGGTGCGCACGAATACGATGTTGGACAACTTAGCCTTCGCCTTCAAATGATGAAGGTAAAGTAAAGGCACTTCTATGGATTTGATGGGAATGGAGTATCTGAGGAGAGGGTGTTCGTAGTCCGGTTGGGCAAGGGTGGTGGTGTGGACCATGCAGTGTGTGTAGGCCTATTTATAGATCTGGTATTTGATAGCGAAGATGATTATACAGTCTCTCTTACCGAGGAGTCTCTCCGTCTTTGCGCGGGTGAATCAGGGAAGTCGCGCATTGGTGAGGTATGCCAGATAGATGACTGCTTGAGTAAACATAACAAACAATAAAGTTATTGAGAATGCAGAATATGAATAAACAACAAATATTAGATCTTGCGCAGAATGCAGAATCAGTGCAAGAAACGACTGGGTAGAACTAGCCAAATAATCTAACGGTGCGGTGGGAGCCTAGTAAACGTCTTTCAGGCGCGAGCGGAACTTAACAAGACGACGAGCGTGCATATGGCGGCTAGATACCTTCCCTCTTTCAGACTTGATACCATGACGAGGGTGCTGGGCGGATACGACTGTACAGGGGCCAAGCTACTTGCTCTCCCATGCTTGATTCTTAATGGAACCTAGGCATCTTCCTTTCGCAAACATTACTTTATCTTCAATGGAGAATGGAGAATCTTACATCTTCAAGAGGATTACGTTGAAAGGGACGATCCCGACCGGTACGTGCTGACTGAATGGCTAATAGCTCCAACTAACGGGAGGTAGGGTAGATTAGTTTGATGAGTAGAGTGGAGGTATATAGAGAAAAAAGCGAGGAACCACCCCATACATGATCTTAAAGGGAGACAGGTTTCCTGCGATGCCGTGGAAGTGGTAACCATATATATCAGCTTAATTGCCTGAATCCAGCTGTTGTCTTTGTTGAGCCGGGTATTGTCGATGAACTTCTTTATGGTATCTATCATACGTTCCTCGCGCCCCTTTGGGCATAGAATCGTACTCCGAATCGGTCTTCCACTGGTCCCCTGCGATATCATAAGTTGGGATATTCTCCTGCCAGTGAAACAGACTTCGTTGTCAGAGACAATCGTCTCCGGTGGTCCAAATGGATGGAGTATCTCCCTCTCAACAAACTCGTAACGACATCGGTGGTGGTACTTTTTGTTGTGAAGACCATAGGCCAGGATGTGGGAAGCTCCACGACAATTAATAGATAGCACTCATTGCCTGGTCCAGGCGGGAATATCCCGGCAAAGTTAATGGAGAAGGTGAAAAAGAGCCCAGTGAGAGCCATGGGCAGGGAGGTTCGGTACTCCGGTATGGGAGCTGTTCGCTGACATCCAAAATACCTTTATACTCCTCCAGTTACTCTCGGGTAACAATACTACTGGTGCCCGGGAGCGCCGTCAATTTGTGGTTGACAGATAGTATCTGTCAACCACAAACTGGCCGATTGTCCCTGAGTTCCAATAGCCGATGGGTTCATGGAATGTCTCCAGGGCCTGGACATGGAAGGACTTCGGTAGAACATTCTTTGGGCCGAGAAAGTTGCGACTGAATAGTTCTTCACTCCATATGAGGAAGGAGTTGGAAGCACGAAGAATTCCACAACGGAACTTTTGGTCATTCTCTGTGATATATTTACTACAAAGATGGCGCTTCATCTCTAAGAGAAACAGTTCGAGATCATAGAAGTCGAAAAAGGCAACCATGGCCACCTTTCCGTCATCCGCGCCTATGCCGAGGGCCTATTCATCTTGGGACTAACGCGACAGGAAGTTCGCTGCGCCGTTGGAAGACCCGAGATGGTATACGACGTGGAATTTTTACTCATCAAGAACTTCTATCCATCATTCGAGCCTGCTTTGTACGTCCCTCTTTACAAGCCGTATCACAGCGCCTTATGGTCGGTTATATGGTAGAACGGTAGGGATAAGAGAAGATCCGAAACTTTCTCAGAGAAAGATGACAGCCGAATAATCTCACTCGCACGCCGAGCAGTTGTTCTAAACATTATTAAGGTTACTGCTTGTGTACTGGTCCATTTTTACGCGTTCCCACCTTGTTTTTGGGGGAGTACTGCAGCGCCAATGTATCTGATTCATCTATCTCCGCTATAACTGGAGCCTCAAAATAGAGAACGGGTGGAATTGGAGCAGTGGTCAGAGTTCTCTTCAGTGTTTGAACTCTGTCTGGGCACTCTTCGACCATGTGAACTTGACCTTCGTGGATTTTGCGCCGTGTAGTGGGGATGATATTCCAGAAAAGTTTCTAATGAAACAGCTATAATACCCAGCAAGCCCGAAAAAGTTGCGGACGGCACCTCGTTCAACCTGTACGGAGGCATCTCGAACACCATCTATATTCTTAGGATCGGTCTTGACGTCCTTTTAATACATGATTTGTCCAAGAAACTCCACGTTGTCTGTTCAGAAGGTACACTCCTTCACCTAAATATTGAGATCCTACTTCTGGAGCAGATCGAAGACAACTCGGAGGTGTTTTCAATTCTCTTCCATAGTTTCGGAGTGAATGATGACATCTTCAAGTAAGGATTTGGGGAGGAGAGGCCCTTAAGAAGACGGTACATCATCTTCTGGACGTTATCTGGCACATTTATGACGTCAAAGGGGCATCACCTCGACGTAGAAAGTCCCAAACATGGTCACAAATTTGGTATGATCCTTTCATTCCTCCTCCATCCTCACCTTTCAATAGCCTTAAAATATGTAAATAGTGAATAATACGCTCCCTTTAAGCTCATCGAATATTTCTTCAATGTGCGTAATCTGCCAGCGTGGAGAAGAGGCTACGGAACTCCTTCTCCACATATTTATCATCACCACATAGAAACTGGCCAAATTTGAGGGCGCTAGAGTTATTGGTTAGCTGTTCAATGACGTCTAACTAACCGACGTGCTGCCGAATAGCCATATTTTCATCATTATTATTTGAGTTGTGTAGACTATTAGTACCCTTTACATCATGGTTAGGTTTGATCTGCTGATTCTTTTGGTTGAGTGAAACTGCGTGTTTCAACATTATATCTACAATTATGCATGGGGCACACGATTTCTTGGAGAGAGGTTTCCTTCCACCTTGTTCTTGCTTGTGGTCAAGATGTTTGGTCCTTTCTGCACCATCTTCTCCGGAGGCCGTTTCAGGTGCTTTTTTAGCAGTTCCCGTGGGATCTGCCTGATATTCAATGAATAATACAGATTTCTTACTAGAAGCTGTATTAGAGATCGTGGTGCCTTTCGGGTGATACCAGCAGGTGGTCATTTCATGACCCATTTTATCACATCGTTAACAATTACTGTTCGGTGTTGGTTCTTGTCGCAATGATTAGCTACATGTCCTTTTTCCTTACAAAAATAGCAAAGATGTTCCCTCTCGTTCGGCGGGTGCGGTAGAAGGAAGGTTCTCCGTTTTCTGACGGATGAAAAGGATCAAGTCGGCCATACTCGCCGCTAGAGCGCCGATATTTGACCCTATCACATCACCACGAGCGTCAGGACGGTTTAAGATACGTCTAGAACCATATACATCATTAATAGAGGGTCCGTAATGAGGTGTCACGCTCTTATGTAACATACGGGAGTTAGACTCAAACCCGTTTACGAGCTGATATATGTGCTTGTAGGTTGTCGTGCCACAATATATGACGAACTGGAGAATTTCTGGAAGTGCCGTACGGGCATTATGCAGAAGACCAAATTTGGCTTTCTTATTTGTTGACGACGGGTTCGAGAAAGAAAGGGAAGACTTGTCTGGAAATTGGCCGACGAGAAGTGAAAAGTGAGAGACAAAGGGGTACCCGAGTTCGGGCGAGCGCAGACTTCTCACCACCACACTTAAAACAAAATACATAAATGAAGTGTGCGAGCGTGTAGTAGAAAGCAGTAAGTACAGTACGGTATACAGCTGTAGGTCGTGCTGTCGGCTGTCCAACGAAAACATAGTGCGTGGCAAGTCGAACAGCAACAACTGATGTTATGATATGTAGCACAGTGAATCCTTTTCAAAATAGCCTTGAATAAGCCTATTGTTGTCCTATTCTCATTTGTGGACAATAAAGCCTATGGTTGGTACATCCACATTTGCGCACAGTAATATTTGTGTAACCTTTCACTTTAAAAGTATCATCCGGCATATTTCACAATTTCAAGTTAGGGCCATTTTACTGTTTGTGGTCGATTTGAGAGGTCAAGACCATTTCTGTTGAAAATTGGTCGCTCTTTTGATTGGTCAGATTTGTTTTTAAATTTAATCATTACTTTTAACTGTTCTCCAATCATATGTTTAATGTGTCTTAACTGCCAACATTCCATTTTGGGTATTATTAATATCAATTAAAAATTCGAAATAAAAAATAAAAAATTTTAGAATTTGGAAATTAATTGAATCGTGCTACTGAAAAAATAAATTGGCTGTAAAAGTCATTAAAAGTCGATTTGTATTCCACGACTTTGTCCCAAATAATGAAATTGAAATTAAAATATCTTCGAACATGCCAATGATAAATTAGAAAATCGAAGAAATGACCGGATGATACTTTAAAAGTGAAAGGTTACTCACGTAGATTGTTGTGGTGAATCTCCGTGATCTTCGTGAGCATTGATCACCAAAAATTATAAAACAGATATGTCACGACGAACTTCTTTATTACACTCACAAGAGCAATTGCAGGGAGAAAAGTAAGAATATGAGAACGTTTCGACCGAATCTTGTCCTTGCCCAACAAGCTTTTTCACATTTGAAACGTGCTCAATCTCTGGAAACAACACCGTTTACATACACACTCCCTCCTGAACGAATAGCGAACCGACCGTTACCGACACGTCATGATTCAAATCTTTTAGTCGTTCCTCGTTTATGCACATCATCACCATCATCACTACATTCGTTTTCCAATGATATCCGTTCATCAAAATTTCAAGACATTACGTCAATCTTACCATCATCTTCACTTATAATCCGCAATGCGACTCGTGTTATACCTGCCCGTATTCATGTGAATAAATCTACAGGTGGTCGTGCAGAAATCCTTCTCCTTCATCCCTTACCTTCACAATCATCAACTTCTTCAGCACAAACTATAATTGATCCAACAGCTACCCTGTCATTACCGACATTGAATCAAAAATGGCGTACAATTCTAGGCGGTCGTAAACTTCGTCCAGGTGATATTCTGTCCACGACGACTTCAAATACGAAAGTAACATTAACAGCTGAAATTCTTGAACGTCATCAAACAGGAGAAGCTACAATATCATTAACATCAAATCCTTCTCACATACCATTAAGAAATGTTCTATCTATGTTAGGTTCACCACCACTCCCACCTTATATTCGTCGTGACGAAGAGGAAAATGATAAAGATTCTTTTCAAACAGTGTACGCATCACATCAACATGAAGGATCTGTTGCAGCACCAACAGCTGGTTTACATATTACTGAAGATGTCATGCATGACTTTAAAAAACGTCGTATCGATATACTTGATGTTGTTCTACATATCGGTACTGCTACTTTCAGACAAGTTAACGCAGATGTTGTAGGTGGCCATGATATGCATCATGAATCAATTTCTGTCTCTGGACGAGCTTTGCAAACTTTGATACGACATTGCACTGATAATAAACCTATCGTCGCCGTTGTAAGTAAATTACAAATTAAATATAATCAGTTCAAACATAGTTTATTTAGAAATTTGAGATTCCTAACACGTTTTTTTTGTTGTGTGTGTTGTCTTGTAGGGTACAACTTCTGTTCGAGCAATTGAATCATTGTACTGGTTCGGAGTTCGTTTACTCACTGGTCACTATGGTGCCGACAATTATGATAAGCCCAAAGTGGACGACCTGCTTTCCGTCGATCAGTGGGAACCATACGCTCAAATGGACAGACTCAACTCTCAGCTCCCGCAACCTCAAGAAGCTCTATCTGCAGTGTTAGACTGGTGCGGAGGTCCTGAAGGTCATGTGCATGGTGGCACAACTTTACTTATCGTGCCAGGATATCCATTTATGATGTACGTCACTCCGGCCCCCCTTTGTTTTTTTTATCTATGACTATGTGAGAAACTGTTATCTGACTAAAAATGTTTTTGATTTCATTCCCTATCTGCAAAAAATGAAACAGGACTAATGCTCTGATTACTAATTTTCATCAACCTCGTTCAACTTTACTCATGCTTGTTTCTGCATTCTACGGGGGTACACCAGACGACCTGACCGCAGTTTACAAACACGCATTAGACAACAAGTATCGCTTTCTGAGTTATGGCGATGGCTCAATTTACGCAGACGCTAACTTTTTTCAACATCATTAGTTAATGATTTCAAAATTGACAGTTTTTCTCAAGAACTCCAACAAAAAGGATGAGCAGTTCAATAGTGAGGTACACAAAACAAATTAGAAAAAAAGACAAAAAAGGCAAGCTTGCTCTAGTTCCCCCTTTATATCATTTTTCCTCCCCTAGAAACACAACACAGAAAACTAAAGTCAAGTTCTGCTCGGAGAGGTATCAGACGGAGAGATTCCCAACTGCTAGACACACACATAGCAGAATAATGCAACTTTATTTACTCAGCCTTCTTGCTCTTGTTTTTCTTCCTCTTCTTCTTGGATGAATTGGATGACGGAGTGGCATTGTTAGTTGCTGCTGTTCCATTGACAGACTCGTCTTCCTTCTTAATCTTCGCTTCAGTGTTAGTCTTAGTGGCGGCGGGGGTAGCCTGTCTCTCACTAACTTTAACTTTTTTGGCATTAGGCGTGCTGTTTTCATTGTCGTTCTTCGAAACGTTTGACTCTTGATTACCTTTCCGTTTCTTGTTTCTACGCTTCTTGACGGACGATGGGATTTGCGGGTCCGGTTGGGCACTGGCGTCTTCACTCTCTTTTTTCTCAACGGGCTCCGCGGCGTCGATATCTTCCATATCTTCATCGTCGTCTTTCTTCTTCGTTGCAGCAATGTTTTTTTGCTTACTGATGCTCTCCTTCTCACTGCTAGGTTTGACGATCTCCTTTTTGCCAGAACTCTGTTTAGCTGGTACAGCTGGTTTGCCATTACCGACCTTACCCTTCTTATTTTTACCGCCAGTTTCTGCCTTCTTCGTTGGTGCTTCTTTCACTATCGCTACATCATCATCATTCTCAGAATCATCATCATCTTCAAGTTCGGTAATGATGGGTGCGCAATCCTTTGCCAAGACCAATTTCTGTCCTCTTCTACCGAACAACAATCTGGGTTCCTCACAATCATTCTCCATATCGTCATCTTCGTCGTCATCCTCATCATCGTCATAGAGACCGATAAGATCTTCACCATCATCGTCTCCGTCTTCATCTTCAGAATTTTGGTCAAACGTGAAACTTCCAACAAGGTGAACGACATTTTTACCAGATACTTCAATAGTGATATTATCTTCTCCGATAAAGCTAACATCGAGGATACTTGTTTCAGTACGACCAGCTTGCAAACAAGCGAGTGAAAACTTCTTAGTTACTTCACCGCCATCCTTATCTTTGTTTTTATCTTTACTTTCATCTTTTTCATCGTCGTCTTCTTCGTCAGAGTCATCGTCCAAGGGAGCTTCGCGAATCGTTGCAGAAATCACGGAGCGACCTTTCGCATCAGCGATTTCCTCACCCAATGACACATTAGTTACGTGCAAAGTCTCTCCATCTTGAAGTTCAAGGTCAGCAGGCTCTCCAGGTTTCAAGGCGACTCCCCAGAATGCTACTTTCTCAGGATCCATTGTTGATTATTTGGTGGTTTGATAACGTGAATGTTCAGAAACTGAAGTATTTTCTGCAGATAGAGCAGAAAAGCGAAAGGTGAGGGTGGCAAGGCTGGAGCAAGAGTGCTTGAACAGCTTGAACCTTTTCTTTTAAACGGAATAAAATTGGAGAGTTCGACGGCGGAGGCGTCAACTTGCGGGATTTAAAAAGTTTGACGAATTTGATGGGTTGAAATTGTACTGTACCAGGACAATACTTGTTCGACACATGAACGCCCCATGGAGTACACAGTGTGGGCCAAATGTGATGAATTACAGATTAAAATTACTTTACACAATCTAGTGTTTTCGTTCATTGTTTCACCAATCCAATTCGGATTTTTCGCGGGATAATCTTAACGTATTTAATTTAATTTTTAATTTAATTTTTCTCCCTCAAACGGTCACTTTTGGAAACCAGAAATGGCAACACTATGGTCATAACCCAGTGAGCGGCCAAAGTCGGTGATACAGTAGCGTACCCAAATACAGTTAGTTGCCCCACATTTACTCGTAAACAACATCTTTTTGTCGATGTGATTGGAAAGAGGTACGATATGAGGCACTAACCCTATAGACGAGTATTTGAATAAGTGACGGAAAAATTCTGTCTTGTGTGGCAATACGCACAAATCCATGTTGCGGATGTACCTCACCGAATTAGCTCGACATCGCAACTCCAGTAAAAAGTTTCTAACGGCGAGTAGTTAAGACAACAGGAAGTCATTTAAATACCAAAGAAACTGGTATTTGAGCACTACGAGCAGTAGATTCACCTTTTAACGGAGAATCCAAGGAGCGATAGCTCATCTATACGTTTTTGATGATGGCGTGTTCACAGGGCCCGGAAGTAGAAGAAGTAGATGTTGTGTAGCTACACTCGCCAAGAAATATGGTCGAATAGACACCCTAAAGATGGTATTTTTTTAAAAAAGCGACGTCGGATGTAGAAAAAGGATTTCATCGGATGCTGCAAAAAGAACAGCCCCAATATCAAGCAAAACGAATACTCGCTGATGAGGACGAAGGAAAATTTTAAGAGATATCAAACAATAATGTACAATTGGTTTTATAAATTCCAAATAAGTGGAATCCTGTAGAACAAAAACCATAAATAGGCGTTAATCCACTACGGATGGATGCAGGGGAGATATATGGGAGGGTTTAAAAAAATGAGGAGCAATTCTCTTGCAGTACTCGTATTACAGATGGACGAGTATCAAATCGATACGAGTCGGGTTTGATGTGAAAAATTGATTACGGAGACTAAAAGTGTACCATTCAGAATTGTAAAAGAAGATTCCCTAATAAAGCGCGAAACACGCTGCTTTAAACTTGGTAAAGTCCCGAAAATACCTGTGTCCCCACTAAATTGAGTTGCATCCGACTGATCTGTCTTTCCATTTGGTGGTGAAATATTTATTTCACGAAAGTATTCGTAGCCCAATTTACCGAAGCGGAAATCTATTTAGTTTCAAACCTGGAGTTATTATGGTTTCCGAGAAGATGTGATCATAAGATACAGATATCATCAACCAAGAATAAAGTTGTGACCAGATATTTCTTCTTAAATAAATACGCTTCAGTTGGACCTGAAATAACAACTATGGTGGTTAGTATTACTTTTGATAAAACCACTTACACTATGTTAAGGCTTTTTTATTGACATATTCGTGAATTCCTGAGAATAGTCGTACAGACCTCTTCCTCTATCAAAATATCGATCAAAAACAGGTTGGAATAGAGTTTGTTTATAACTCCGATAGAGTAATAGATGAGGTGTTGGAATATTCGTTTGGTCAGACCAAGGTATAAAATGATTCCATCTCCGTCAACAAGAAATGTGATAAGGCGGAATTTAAATAGTTCTGGATGAATTCAAGATTGTAGAAGTATGAGATTTGAAAAAAGTGTCATTTTAGATCGACCTGTATTCTGTTAGTGTCATATATGTGCGTGAAACACCATTATATCTATCCCAAATCACGTATGCATTATTAGGTTAAATTATCGGAAACTGAGGCCAAATTGAAGCCCCAAGAGGATAACATGTGCACTTAAAGCTAGTATTCTTCCCCTTTCTGGTCCAAACTGCGACCACTACAGTGATTGGTGCGTTGCTGTGAACACCTAGATGATGGTTAAGATACTGAACTGTATGCTTCATGGGATTTATGTTTTGTGTTTGGAACTACACAAAATTGATTTTTAAACTGGTTTCAAAGCGGTTGTAATACCCTTTCGGTGAGTTTTTTTTTCAGGAAATGGTATGTTGGATTAGGCTTAAGTTTAGAGCTTCTTCTTACGGAAAACTAGTTAAACACTGGTTTCTTTCAGGGGGAGTTTAGCGGTATTTTTTTCCCAAAAATAAATTATTACCAGCGTCACCCTTGACCTCCTCTCATTAATCGTGTTACAAGTTAACATACCGCCAACTGACGACCGCCTCAAAAAGCCCGTATTTGGAATACCGTGCACCTAAATTAAGTGTACATCCGCAACTCTACCAATCCGACTCATGTCGTTGTATTGATCACCAACACAGACGATTTTCTGACAGGTAAATCACACCCATACCTATATCTAACCTCCTTTGATTGCTATTTTTGTGGAGTGCAGTTTACACGAGCCGCTTGGAACGAAGTGAGTCTAAAACCCTTTAGTGGTCTGATTTTCTTTTTTGTGGAGTGTATTGCACTAAACTTTCCATATTTTTAGTACCTACCTAGCGTGGATTGGGGGTACCGATGGATTACTAATCCACCGGTACCACCATTAGTAATGGGTTGGAAAAGCGGAAAGGATGCTCAACGCGACGGTGGACTGTAACACCGTCGCGAAGGCGACGGCGGAAGTTTAGAAGGTTCCGTGCTTCAACACAACCAGTGGCGCCTTTGGGTGGGCGCGTACGTGGGGGAGCACCGGAGTACCGTCTTCTCCCCGCCTGTTTGTTACTGCTTCTGGTGGTTTGTTCGCGCTATTTCGTCGGGGTTGAGGCGAATGGTCCAGTTTTCACCAGGGAAAAGATCCCCGTCCCGCTGGTGCCCAGTTGGCACCAACGAGACGGTATTTATTGACTAAAAACTGGCGATACTTACAGACCCGTAGACCAAAGCCTACTGGTGTGTAAGTACGACACTTGGTGGAAGAGAGAAAAATGTGAAAAACGTGTCAAAAAGAGTGAAGACAGAGGAAAAATGACAGGTGGAAAAGGAGGAGAGACAGAGTTAAAAGGAACGCAATTAGTGTGGGTAGCACTCAGTACCCGCTACTGTCGAGGTACTACAATATTAAGGAGGGGTATGATATATTTCGGCTCCGGGTTGTGTGTCTCTACACACGATTCGTTTCAGTTGTGAATTGACTTACATACCAATAATGCGTAGAAATGCTAATTTTTACGAGTAACTAGGAATCCTGCCAGTAATTGAATATACGAGCTTCAATCAGTTGTCTACAAGGTAGAGCTCCTGCGACGAGAAGCAAAATGATAGTTCTCCGGGTCATGTTGGCCCAGGAGTTGATTGGTTATGGTTGTACGATAAATTTCCCCATAGAGTGGTCAGTGGAGTTGATGCGCGGAACTCGGTCTAGAAGAAAAGGCCTCCAACTACCGAAGGGTATCCTATGTGTTTCAAGTTTGATACAGCGCTAGATGGTTGCGTTGGAGGTCCTGATGGAAATAGCCGTAATATTAATAGCCTATTAAATCCCCGAGGGATCACCAGAACGAGACGACTGGTTGGTATGAAGGAGGAAGATTATACTGAGATGGAATATTTCAATCGTTCGGTTGTCAGTTTACGGCATCTGGAACCGTCTGTACCGTATTCTACAGCTCCTGCAGTCGTAGGTCATTCAACGGCCTCTGCAGACATTAGTAATTTCTCTGCTAGTGATGCTAATGTCGTTCATCAATTCCTCCGTGAGGTGGTGGTTGGTGAGAGTCACCTCACTGGGATTTGGGCTGGATTAAGTGGTTATACCCACAGTTGTATTCCTTGATTCACTATAAACTCGAAAGTGAATTTATATATCTCTGTGATAGTTATGAATAAATATTGCTGTTGTTTTATCGTCCCGATAATATGACATTGACTGAGTCAGACCTTGTTTCAGGGTGGTCAGTTTTTCCGACTTTAAGTCGTTCTTCTTTTCCCTCGTTTTTTTGGACGTAAATTTCTTAGACGCGCCGCGTCTAATAGATCTACGCTCATTCACCCAAACTTACTGACACCTACCATCGGCGATGGCAGGTGTCAGTAAAGTTGGGTGAATGGTTTCATAGAACGAGTTAGTCGTGAACTGTTTTTGCGTCTCTTTTGGGAGTGGTGTTAATAAGTTTCATGTGCAGTAGAAATATGCTCCATTTGGAGGTAGTTTTTTGAAGTTTATTGTATTATCTCTCGCTGGGTGTATGTACCACCTGCAATGAATGAGGTAGGACAGAACATGGTTGTTGCTAATTTTTACTCTTTCAAATTTGAATTCGTTGATGTTTGTGACGTATGCGTATTTGCTGTGAATTTAGTCTCAGATGAGTGGCGTGCTCAATTTGTGAAGCTGTATCCAACATCCCCTATTGTTTGTGCGCTGGATTGTTCAACTCCTAGTTGGAGAAATTTTTAACTTTATTGACCGATTTATACCTTTACTGACAGTAGTATGGACTTCAGACTTAGGGGAGGACGTTCGGGGTGAATTGTAACATCTGAGTGTAGTCGTGTCCTGTGTTTTCTATTGATTTTTTTTGATTTTTTTGGCGTGTATTTATTTTTGGGGTTGTTGCTGCAGTGGAATTTAATTAACGGAGGGTATTTTAACCATTACATGCACTAAAAGTTGTAAGATAGGTTTGTGAGTTCAGCTATGGAAAATGTTTTAAGAATGTCCGCCATTTATGTCACAGAATGGTGGTGGCAGGCGTGTCGATCCGGTTCAGGTGATAGAAGGGAAGGATTTTGGTATGTATGTGCTAGTGGATGACCATGGGATCAGTTCCTTACTGTAGCGAAAATAGACATTCTCACATTGTCGTGTAGTTGTGCTTGAAATAAGAGCATGTTTACCGCAAGGCCTATTTCTATTGCTATTTAATTAAAATTGAAACCCAGACTTCGAGAAAAGCGAAAAAAAGCACGGTATGTAGGATCACAGA
>JAULBU010030610.1:0-16642 GCA_032358235.1 Odonthalia washingtoniensis
AATCAGATGCAGATATACGGTTCCTTCGATGAAGTTGCTTATGTAATTAAAATTGCTGCGCGTGTAGCATCTATGCTACAAACGATAGGCACACTGTGTCACATAAAAGGGAGCTGTGTTCTGATGGCGTCTTCTCGCTATACCGACCAGCGCTGTATTGAGCTGTGTCGATCGCCAGGCAACAGCCCGCTTCGGAAAGTCACGCTGCCTCCGGCCTTCCATCGTTGGTGGGCTACTCATTCCCTCAAGGTGGCGTTGTGTTTCTACCGAAAGGGTTGGTTGTAACACTCATGCCTGTGCCGAAGTTAAGCGGCATAAATAAAGAAACAAAAAATCTAATTATATTTCGGCATTTCAATTCTGCTGTTATTGAAGATATTTACATACGATATAATTGCAGAATTTTTCCTCGCGTAAATTCAGAAATGTCGATAACCGGTATGCTTTTGACAAAATCAAATTTTGATAAGAAATTTATAAATGATTCGCTTACAGAAATCATTGCACGTCAATTATTTGACATTCACATAGGAATTGCACATCCGGTAAGTTTCTTTCCCCCCCTCACTCCATTTTTTTTTTTATTTTTTATTTTTATTTCTCCCCTCACTCCTTTTTATTTTTTTATTTTGTCATTTTATTCCCCCCACTCCTCCAGTACTACAAAAACGTCCCTCACTTCTCTAGTACTACAACAACGTCCATCACTCGTCCAGTACTACAACAACGTCCAGAAAGTTTTTTATCTCCCCTCTGTGCTATATTATAATAGCCTACATATCGGTGCTGTCGTGAACCAATCATATTGTACCATATGTCGGGCCGAAAGACCCGGCTACGCAACAAAAGCATTGCGGGTTCCAACCCGTTACAATATTTTGCATTTCATGCAATTTACTTAGCCCGCCGTCGGCTGAGGGAATTGAAAAAAGTAAATGGTTATCGATTTGTCTCCGGATCCATTTTACCGAAAACTGAAGAAACCATACCCTCTCTCATCAAGTACTACAACGACATCGCTCCCTAATTTAATTCTACAGGTCTTGTTTGAGTCTGGTTTAGACCGTTCCTGATATCCGCAAAATGCGCATTCATGATGCATGTAAATGAAAACATGGGTCCTGGGCGGCAATAAACGTAACGTTGGTGACACGTGCTCGTAGATTAGATGTATCTATGGAAATGATCGCACTTTTTTTAAACGGTATTAAATATGAACTTCAGGAACTACAATTCCTTCAGGATAGGAAAAATTTATTAAAATAAAGGATATTAGACCTTATTAATATGGATGATAAGGTATGTATTCAGAATTACAGATTGAAAAAAGAAGACAGACTCAAGTTAAAACAAATATGTGAGTGGGAAGACGCAATGAAAACCACTAATCGACGACGATATAAGACAGAGTGTACATTTTCCTTCTGTTTGATGTGTCCGGAGGCTGGATACTGCAAACAGATGATCCACGCTGGAGTTAGAGTTTGGAAAGACTCTGGGGGTTCTGAACAAAATATTCTGCCAGTGTTTAGAATTTTTCAATTCAAAGTACGGTGAACTAGTCACTGAGTTCCAAGATGAATTTATTCGGACGAGGTCCGAACATTATGCAGAATCGATTAGAAAAAAGGGGGCACAGTAAGACAGTTGTGTAGGGTTCATCGATGGAACACATATATTTATTGCACGACTGAAAGGTGCTAGACAAAGAGCAACTTATTCGAGAAAAAGAAGAAGAAATGGTGTGAAGTTTCAATTTATTAGCATACCTGGAGGACTTATTTTCCATCTTTTTGGTCCATTAGAATCACGACGACACGACATGACCCTTTTCAGAGTTTCTGAAGTAGAGGCTGCACTTAAGAGATCATTGCTAATCAATGGGAGGCAATTTTATATTTATGGTGATAGTGCTTATGTGTTGCGTTCGTATTTGCAAATGAAATATCAGGGGGCTGCGTTGAGTGAAATGCAACGATCGTTCAACAAAGAAATTATCAGACTACGGACTTCGGTAGAATGAGGTTTCAAAGACATCAAGAAGTACTTCACGCACATCGATTTCACTCGTAAAAACATAATAGAGATCACTCCAGTAGCTTTAAACTACAAAGTAGGTGCACTTTAGTGAAATTTCAGGGCTTCTTTGTATAAATCGCAGACAAGTCAGTTCTTTAAATGTGAACCTTTATCTTTGGAAGAATACATATTTGGTTTACAATAAAAAACTACTTTTCATTATTCGAAAAGTCTCCAGAAGCTCCTCCTGAAAATTCAATGAAGCAACATGTTCTTTGGATTGATTTGAATCACGTTGCCTCATTTCTTTTAACATGTTACGTTGCAACTACATCATTTCTTTGCGTTCATTTTATTGAAGTATGTCTCTTTGAGCTTGCTCTTAGAGCAGTTTCGCTTCAATTTGTAGCCTTTGTTGTTCGAAACTTTCGTTTGTCTGATGTACCGTCTTTTCAAACTCAAAACGTTCGAATCAATGCACACGCGTTTGTTTTTACGCTCTTCGTTCCGTATTTGGAAATCAATTCTTGATTTTTCGGCTTCCTTCAGAGAATTCAGAGAATTCATAGCTCTGGACATGTCATCAGTACATGAAAGATGACGCTTTCGAGTGAGAGTTGTTTGAGAATCTGAAGCTTCTTTAAGGAAACGTTGACTTTTGTCTCGAAGTTGACGGCGGTTAATGACTGTGTCTCGAACTTCAACGCCTGCATCAATCAACTTTTCGTCCCATACCCGTACTATTTCCTGTTCCACATCGCGTTCAAGCCCAACGTAATCTGCCTCGGAACTTAAATCGGCACACAGTTTCTCAAATTCTGTGAAGTTTACTGTAGTCCTGGAATTGGCCTGATTGTATTTGTAGCTTCTTTTCCAACTTTTTAATAAATATTTGAACCGGTCCCTACAATTTTTGGTATCCGTTGTCCACGGGAGTAATCCTGATTCGTTCATACTTTCTGCAATAATTTCGAAAAATGCATCTGCCCGTCCAAAAGTAGCCAAATGGGCACCTTGCGCTTGTACTTCCTTCAACAGTCCCACTTCCGCTTCTGGCTAAAGATCTACCCTTCTTCTTTTTGCAAAAATTTGTGAAGTTGATGCTGAGATAGGGAGGTTGGGGAAGGAGGTGTTCTCGATTTTCAAGATTTGGAAGAAGAGGTGGACGCAGCATTATTGGTTGGAAACGGGGATGGGGTCCCTGCAGTGAGAGATGTTACAAACGGAGGTGGAGGAGGAGAGTCCGGATTTCGAGCTATTATAAACCATGGTTGAGTTGGAGAGGCCGTATTGTGAGTTGCAATAAACGTAGGAGGAGGTGGGTAGGCCGCCTTTGATCTGTTGTAAACTGTTCACGAGTCGAACCAGGATCCACTGTTTGTGTGTTTGATACAGTCATGTTTGCCATGTTGATTGTTTGATGGTGGTATAGTTTGAAAAAAGAGGAATTTGATCACTGCGACCGTGTGTAATACTTTTTCGACAACTGCCGGCGGTTAATGTTTTTACAGCCGTCCGTTGAAGAAAAAATAATTCAAATACAGAGGTTGCAAAAAATTGGGAAGCCAGAGCAAGGGCCAAAAATGTACAATAAGTATAAAAAAGTAAAGAAAAAGTTGACGATAAAACAGCACTTTTTTGAAAATCTTGAAGCCCAAAAAACTATACTTCAATGAACTTTGGTACTGTAGTACTGTATGTTTAGTATAGTATAGTTATTTCCGTTTGCCAAAACCCACTAGTACAAATACCGAATGATAATCATCTTTTAGTCTCATTAGCTCTACTTCTGAAACGGCAACCCATAAACACGTGTTAGGTTAGTTAAATTAGTCTTACCAGCGAAATTCATTAACCGCAGAATTAGTCTAAGTGAGACTAATTAAAGTTGTTGCGTTTTTGCATTAAAAAATTATTTATCTTCTTTGTTTTTATTTTGGAATAGAATGGGACTATTAAATAAATGGTGAATTTTACAGAGAAAAAAGAAAACAGAAACTATTTATCCAGCTCTGGAACTACATCCCCATTGAAATGATTATGTGCTTCTTTATAATTTCCTGTAAATGGGGAAACAACTTTTCGGTTCTCCACGAGCCGTTCAAATATAATGACAACCCGCACCTAATCATTCCTTTCTTGTATACGTAAGTCCGTCTTTATCACGCATGCAATGGAAATCCCGTACCACTTGACATGCTAAATGTAAGAAGAAATACTTCCATACATTTGGTAACTTACCCGAATTTTTCCTTGGAGCCATTCTTCAATCTATAGCAGTTCTGCTTTCTTCACATCCCCAAGTGTGGCCCAACGCTCTTATATTTTTTGAATTATGAATGAGTTGCAGGGTGTAGTGCAATGCACTTCCTCAAAGAGAGGGAAGGAAGGGAGTCGTATCTAAGGGTCTTAGGGCCCTAGTTCCGCAGTAGACTACGTGAATGGCAAAGCACTCCACCGAAAGGGGAGGGGGTTGGGTTGAATTATTGTTTAGGTGCCGTCTACCACAATGTTGGTGCCTGCGAGTGACTGTTGATGACAGGGGTGTAGAGGAAATGGAAGATGTCCGTACCAGGTTACGCTTGAAAGGCTGAGGGAACGAACACGACTTCGGATTGGGTCGGACGAGTGTTGACGCTTGTAAGGCGGGGTTGATCGACTCGTGCACACGAGGTAGGAAGACTGTCGTAGCTGAAAGCGTTTCGTTATTGATGACGAAAAGCAAGTTAGAAGTCAGATTAAGACCAAAGAGTGCTTGTATTTATTAAAGTAAAAGTGGTTTCGGGTCAAAAAGCCCTCTTAAGTAAGCTTTGCCCGTCATGCGACGGTTGGGGTGTGCATACACCACACCGAGTACAGTAAGATACGGTACTATACGGTGTACAGTTGTCAGCTGACACGAGGTCAGTCGTCCAAATGGTCAAACTACGCAAAACATGAAGACGTGACAGCGAGACATAAAAACGTGACCGAAAACGTGACAAAACGTGACAAAACGTAACATGGTGCGCTTATTGGGAATTGAGATCAGAAACAGTCGTGCCCACTACAATCTTGACGGCCAATTGCACTACACAGGGCTGACAAAGACCAGTTGAGTTGGGAGGAACAAATCGAAGAAATACTTTAAGCTTATTTAGTTGCTCCTTGATTTCATCATTTAATTAATGTCCACCGCAGTTGTCTAAAAATACAGGCCTTTGACGTCCAAATGTATCCGCTGCAATAGATCTTGCTTCTTTCAACCACTGTAGAAATATCTCCTTGTCCATTCATCATGTTGGCTGTATATGATATGAAACTTCTGGAACGTTGTATAGCACGTTCCTGTTCTAATTCATTGCTATTGAATATTATTGAAACATTTACAAGATGAAATGACACTTTCCGTTCTATTTGATCTTGTTTGATACGGCGAACCACTAGTTTTTCATATTGGAACAATATTATTGCGATCCAAAAATAGTTGCACACAAGCATGAACAACTAATTTACATAATTCTTTCCCTTTTCAGTTAAATTTTGAATAATATTTGCTATTTATAATGTACTCAAAATGTTTTGAGCAACCGCTAATAAAAAAAGAACAGAAAACTTCACCCCTAATTAGCGAATCGTTGAAAATAGTCCTGTAACTTTGTGTGTAAAAATATTGTCAATGCGTTTAACTTCCTCTCTCTTCCTTTTGAAACACGGACCTAAATTATTTTATGCCCACAAGTATCATCGCTTGATGCTCCTCCAATCCTTCGTTTCTTCGATAGTACATGTGACACACAGTCAAAATCGGTATCGGGCAGTATTGAATCAAGTCTCTACGACCATGCAATGCATTTGGAAATATTAGCATTTCCAAATACACCGAAACAGTTTGGGAAGTTTGCAATTGTTCGTTTCATCAATCCTTTCATAGGATTTCCTTGAGCAATTTTATTCTGCGTCCACGAAACCACAGCCTTCCTTTCACTTTTCGTAACCACTTGTTGCGCTCTTGGTTTGAAGCTATTTGATTGATTTGTACCTGTACCTGTTGATTCCCTGTTTGTGTTGGTTGATGAATTGTTATATGGTTTATTGTTGTCGTTTGTGTTGGTTGATGAATTGTTATTCGGTTCATTGTTGGTATTGTCCATTGAATTGTTATTAGGAGTGCTGCCATTGTTGGTGTTGGTTGATGCATTGTTATTTGGAGTGCTGCATTGTAGATCATGTTGAATATGTTGTTGTCGCTGTTAATTTATCATCGCTATTATATTTAGATGATCACTTTGATTTTCGGTTTGGGCAAGTTGCTGAATTAGGTTTTGTACGTTTCTTTGAATTTTGTTTTGTCGTACTCACTCTTCTTGCCTTGCTACTCTACTGAAGGATGCTACGATTGGAGACGCACTGAATTGATTCATGTTGAGGGCTTGGTGATGTACAGAAGGAGCCAAAGTGGATGAAGAGGGACTGATATTCACTGAACTGGTGATTAATATGGACGAGGTTGATATCGGCCTTGTCGTAACGTCCACCTTGAGCGTTATTAATGATAGAAAGGAAAGACTGCAACGTTCAGAACAAATCTGATGGAATTCATCTGATGGAATTTGATGGAATCCTAACGGCTAGGTGGGAATGATATGCTTGATCGTTACAATGAAACCGACATATGAAAATCAATGTTGAGTTTTCAAAAACGGGCGGCGAGATACCCATACAAATGTACAGAACTGTAAGGTTTCACATTGCTTTTAGTGAATATAAAATCCCAAGAAATAACGTAGTAACAGTAAATTTATATATTTCACACAGAAATAGATTAACCCCGAAATTAATTTAAGTTTATCTAATTGAAGTTTTTGGCTGTTTTTTTGGACTGTAAAATTAGTCTCACAAAGACAAATTTAACTAATCAGTGTAACTGTATAGAACCCAAAATCAGTAATTTCAAAACACAACTTATGCCGGCCAGAGGGCTTCTCCTTCATCACAGACCTGCAAGAAGAAGTCAGTGTCAACATGTGAATAATTATTATGAACCTACCAAATTCGTGACGGGCTTCTATCATGAGCAGAAATGGTCTATAAACGGATACTCCTTACGTCCACGCATCCGTATGATTAACAGTTTTTTGTTCTGAAATCCACACACACACACACACACAAACACATACACACAAATCACAACTCTATTCTGAACATATAGTCGTCGTCTATATGGAAAAAAGCGACGAACTCTAAAAAAGGAACTCCTCTGAAGCAAAACGAAAATTCTGGCGCGTCACATATGGACGGGGAAAGGACGAGCACAAAAACTGGAGTCGAACTCATGGAAGAGAGTATAGAATCGATCGCCAAAAGCACGCAAGTTGTCGTACAAGACGTTGAATTGCTCTAGGATAATAAAACTATGTCCAACGAGGTAACACGGAGACGGTTACCGTCATTTGTAAATCGTTTTATAAATTACACTATAGCGAGATATACATAAACAAGAAAGGTCAACTAAGAGAATTTGCGAACTGTTAATTCGCCATCACCCCTCTTATGGAATGTGAATTTATCATCAAACAAGCTGAATTTCAGTTAACTAAAAAATTCCAATAAATTTGTTAAGTGCTGTACACGAACGTCGATGACTCGCTAATGGAAGATGATGCTAGATTTATTATGGAAATCATGACACCGAGATGGATTAACAACACGAGCCATACAAGGATATAATGTACAAGATAGAAAAAAGCAGATGGATCAAAATTCGGAGGGAACATGATGTATAATTAGCATGGAGTATACTAATCAATCGCTATCTCAGGTGGAATATGAGGGTCGTCTGTGTTTTTGGGAATGAATGCCTACTTTCAAGCGGCAAAAGTGTATGGGTGTGCTAGGAAACCATTCATTTATTTTACCGATATGAACGCCCGCATTGGGCCATTCGTAGAATGGACATTCAAACATCATAGTTTTTTCCCCGGGAATTCATATTGTCAAAAACTGGTAATTTTATGAAGGCCAAGCATTCAGAGTTTTGTAGTTACGTGCAATTGTGACAATCAATCATAAAAAATAATGTGGTCCCCAATTTTGGTCATTGCTGTCACCACGTTTTAATCCAATTTTTTGAAAACAGTTATTACAGTAGTGCGTGTATGACCGCCAGCAATACAAAAATATCAGAGATTAATGCAGAAAAGCCACCAAAAATGCAATCACTGTACGTCATGAATGCCTACATTGAAGAGCTGAAAGGGAGCCATTCACAGTTACGTGACATTTAAAATCTCAGTCTTCCCATTACATGTCCATTCGAAATTAGTGGGACGATATGGATTTGGAATGTAAAACATTATTTCATTAATGTGTTCCCGGCCCTACAGGACGTCGTTCACCACCGTATATCCCACGGCCAGGATGTTTTTGGAGCCGCCAGTGGACACACAGCAGATGGAATATGTTTCCGACTGCCAAAGATCATCTTTGGCAGAGCAATGATCGCTGTGTTTCAGTGACGTGGCTCGTGGATCATATTACAGACCTAATGAAGGTTGCGATGATAATATATGAAGACTGTGGGAAATGTGCAGATTAAGCCATACAGTTCAGTATAAAAACATTCCTGTAACGGTCTCACAACAGCAGCTCGCGAAGATTATGTTGTTCTAGTCCCAAAATATTGAAAACGGGTTTCCCATACCGATACTGAGAATGAAACACAACTTTTCACACGTCCCTTTCCACGTTTTTCATGCCAAATTACCATGTTTCCCGTCTAGCATCGTCCAAGAAGTATTACTATCACTCTTCTTTCATGTCCTCTTTCAATATGCAGACCTACTAAGGGCCCCTCAGCTTCTATAACGATACAAACTACTTTCTTCCTCGTTTATTTTCTTTCACTCTCCGTACCCGCTGTTCATTTCTGCCATCTTGGACATCCCTCGTATAACATCTGTTCCTGTTTGTCTCCAATATATTTCTCCATGGCGTACAAACTATTTAATTTACACTTCAATCATTTTACGCATGCATCTAAACAAGAATCATATACGATAAACTATTTCTTTTTCGCTTCTTCTACTTTCTCAACTAGACTAACATGCTGTATTTCAGGTTCGAATAGTCCAATTTTAATTGACAAGAATCGCCCGTTCATTATATTCCCCAAACATTACTCATCGTCCCATTTTTTGACACAGAGATACATGCATTGGATTTTCATAACACATACATGTTGATGTCAAAAACTTTCATCAGTTCTTCATCCAATTATTTGGAACCTTCAAGTTGCCAAGGAATGGACTATACAAGTTACAGGTCAACGATTATGCCATAATTTCTCAAAGGACCATGCAGTCCATGTACTACTGCCTCTATGCCGCTTTGGGGAAGTTCCCTACATATCATCTTCTAACTTCTTTTTGCTTCATCCTCCTCACCTTCTTCTTCCGCCTTTATCCGTAAAACTTCCTTAGATCCTTTTGGTAGACTGATCATAATCACCATCGTATGTATCATCTTCATAATAATTATCGTGTTTTTCTTCAGAATTACTGCCCGTTTTCCTGTCATCTTCATCATACATATAATGCCATTCAAATAGGTTATCCTCTGAAAAAAACAGCACACTAATCTGTTTCATTATTCCATATTCCTACAAATATGGTCTCCGATGGTTATTTTATTCATCACCGTCCTCTTTTCCATCATCCTCAGCATCACTATGAGCAACACCAGTAACTTTTGTTGACGATACTTCTACAAGTTGTTGTCGATATTTCTCCACAGCCATACAACCTGAAGAATTAGGCGTATTATTGGAGGCGGATGAATTTGTAGACCCGACTGCTGCAAAAACAGCGACAGATACGAGCAGCAACCATCGAAAATGGAAGAGGTTGCGGACAGTGAAAACAAGGGGAAGAAAAGGAGCACGATAAACGTAGTCGATGACGACAACTTCTGTAGCCCTATATTTCTGCCGACAGTTATTCGGCCAATACCCGGTCAGCAATATGACAGGTCACATCGAGATACAATGACATAAAAAAATTCCCTCCATATGGGGTTTTCCAAAACATTTCCTCTATATGAAGGCCGAAAAATTGCAGAAATTCTTTTTTCTGCAACAACTTTTGCTCCATATGGAGACCGAAAAATTTCAGGAAATTAAATAAATAATTTTTTTAACAGGAAATGAATTATTTAATTTATGCAAATTCACGGCTTCCATATGGAGGAAATGTTTTACATTTTTCTTAGTTCGTTACAGCTGTACAAACAAGCCCACCGCGCTACCAACAGCGAAAAATTTTGATTTTTCGTCATTTGGCTTCTTCATGGCAAAATTATCCAAATACTTTAAAAGATAGAGTGAGAGGTTTAACTAATTTTGGTTACGATTTATTAAGTGAATTATGAGAATATGATCCATCTGAAGGAATATCAGCAGAAAATGCTTTAAAGAATCCATTATTCCAAGTACGTCTACTAACAATAACAATTTTTAAACATCATCCAACATCCTATGAAACGTTTCCACCCCCTCTACCCTTTTTCTATATATCTGTTTCTGTTTAAATATTTTGAATAATTTATTAAGGAAGAACCAAAAAATCAACGTGTTACATTTTTAGATCCTAATATAGATCCTTATGAGTCAAGACTCTTTACTAGGTCAGACCTGTACCTTAATGCTGTTGAACATAATTAGATCCTAAAAAGGATATTGGATGGGCTATGAATGCTACTAATAATAATACAACTGCTAGGGGTACAACTTCAAACGGTGCGCTTCCTAATACCAATTATATTACTCCCCAATGACGTAAACGAGGAGCGAAACGACGTGCTACTTAAAAATTAGATTCAACTCCCCAACTCACATTATTTTGTTTGATTGCTTTTTTGCGTTTAGATCATCCGACGATTGCTCGTTCAATTCCCGCTTCTGCTTTCATTACTTCTCTTACCACTATTCCAGCTTCTAAACGTGCCAGATATAATGAAAGGTAGGAGACAGAGACCGAGTTTGTGTGTGTTTTAGGGAATAGTCTTATCTTCGACTGTATTTTATATGGGTTAGGATTTCCAATGATTTGATATGCTTTATGTATGTATTTTTAAGTTCGTTATTGTAATTGTGGAAGAGAGCTATGGTTAAATCATACCAATGATCTATCACAAAATAAAAGTATGTATTATGTATTTATTAGTAATATATATTTAGTAGTCAGCAATATGTTCTTCTATGAAATTTCTTTTTTGTTTTTGTATGTCTACATTAAAATATATACATATTTCTTGTCATGAAGACATGTCTAGTTTCATTTCTTCCAACCATCCATCCAATTCATCACTTTTCATTTGTGTATTGAATATACCAACAATAGCATCCTTTACCATACCAATTGAATCAACAGACATAGCATTTCGTTGTGTACCATCAACTTCAGCATCAATCAGTTTCATAGTAGTTTGTAAACGAATGATTGAATGATATATCATTCAATAATTCGTTTACTAGTTATAAATGAGTGATGGAATACATAATAGAATTGTGGGAAAGTTGCGATAGCAAACATTTCAAATGGATAGAATAGTATGTAATTATTGTAAAACATATTCTATGTCTATTGTTATTGTAATTAGAAGTATTGAATACTTTGTTTGCGTATGGAGAGTTAATATTAAAAGAACCAGAACCATCAAATATAAAATACAATTTACATTCAAATGCATTTTGTTTGTGTGTTTTTTGAATGTTTTTGTTGTCGTTAAATTGAATTTGTAAGATTACATTGGGATTTATCCAAGATATTGTGATTTTTCATTATTTTGTTTAAGATATAAATCAATACATGAGCCATTATTGTCATTAGTATTATTCATGTTGAATAAATCAGATATTGGTATAGAACCATGTACATTTATAATATTATTATTATCATTTTTCAATTTTGAAATTATTGTAGATCTCCATCGACAAGCTTTCACATCACGTACACAAAGTGATGAATACATTGATACATAATCATCTTCCTGTTCAGTAATAAGTTTAACACTTAAATTAAAAAGTAAGAACTTACCTGATATATCTTTACATGTATCATTTTATAACTGTTCAACGGGGTAAGTTACAATTATTTCATACTGAAGGGAAGGTGTGCACAGGGATACTGACTGTAAACTTATTTATCGGGCTACTTACTCCACCCACTATCCACAGGTCGGAAACCACCGATTGACGATATAAGAAAAACGTTTTTCGGAGATAGTGGAATTTTTGTGACGAAGTCTGTCTTTCGTTGTTCTAGTCAACGCCCAAGAAAAGGAAGTTCGTACGTTGGAATGTACAAAAATCCGTTAAAACTACCGTGTATACTATTTAGTCCGTTCGGACTTGCGGGATATGAAAATGGTTCATCTGGGAAGGAATGGACTGGTTGTATGTCACAACGAAGATATACATCATACTACATCATAATGACACCATAATCACGATGTTATGGTTGCATTGTGATGGAGGAACGGTACGAGTTGAGCCATACTACTGCACGCATGTTGAGTAAAACTTGGGAATTATTTTAGAGATAGTCGGAATTTGAAAATCCAATACCCAGACTGCTTTAAATACCTACTACACTTTCATGTTTCAATCAAGTTGAAACAACGAGCACACATGTTTATTTAAGGTTTCCATGAATTACTTTTCAGATTTACAACAGCTCTTAGAGAAATTTTCGTAGATAGAATGTTGTGTTTCCGTGATATTTAATAATAACATTCCACACCGGGAAGTTTATCACGTGCTATAACACATAACTCTTGTAGTTAATGTCAACAAAAGTTTAATGTAAGCTAGGTTGAATTTTTATTAACATATTTTCAGATTGTACTTTTTTCCATATTATCTGTCGTCTTTTTTCTGATAAATAATTAGAGAATCATGATTGGAAAATTTTATTGACAGTAATACATTTTGAAAATCTCAACAGAATTCGGCCCTGTCGTTACAATAAGACAGGGTAAGAATTGTCCGCCCGATACCTTTTTCGGCAACTAAATTAAAACATAATCGGGAATTTATGTGCAATTTTCATACAATTTCATTAACTGTTCTTCACCCGCCATTTTCTCAATTTCTCACATTCTCCCAACACATTTAGTTCCTCAGTTTCAACCATTACAAATAAAATTGCAACGATCAGCTCCGCGGAAAGATAGTTTATTAATCAACGATACTAAACGGCGATCTCAATATTTCGTTTCCCATCGCAACAAATTACATGCGCTAACATTTTCGCAGAGGTAAGTATATATCTCAACTTTTCATTGACATCGACATTTCATTACTGCTGCTATCACAATTATTAACTTTTTTTTCGGTAATGACTTCTTCTAAATTCGGTTAACAGGTAACTTATTTTCTTTTACTACCCCCGGAACAGGTTTGTACTCATTCCAATTTTATACTCACATTATAATTTCATATTCATTTCATATAAAATATACTAACATATTTCCCATTAATGATACTTATTTATTGATTTCGATATGTCAGCAGATCAACATGGCACGCCTATTCACCCTACGATCATGGATATTATAATGGGATTTTTCGATATATTATTTATATTTATATGTGCGTATGTGTATTTGTGGGTAATAATATTCTTTTTTATTGAAGAGTTGTTTGGATTTTGTTTTCAGTTATTATATTCCTCTCTTTTTACAGTTTTTTAGTTCCTTTCACTTTTTCCTATTTATCTTAATTTATAATTGTACCCTCTTCATCATGTTTTCTATATTTCCACTTTTTTGTTATTGCGTCATTTTTGTTCTTATGATATTTTCAGTATCGCATACTATGATACCTTTAAAAAAATAAATATAACATGTCTACTAAAATTGGTATACATTTATTGTAATGTATATTGCTATTATTCTATATATCATTCCCATATTCCATCATCTCATTCCTACATATATTAGATATATCCATCAGAAAACGCAATATTCATCAACTTTCCCATTCATCCCATGAATGTTTTATGGGTGAAACATTGACGATTCCATACGGCATATGAATGAATTAATGTAGTGTACATACAGTTAAACATTCAATACATGAATGTCGGCACGGACTATTTCTTCCATTTATTCTCCATCGTCTGTAAGAAAATTCCTATATCTCATACATTAAATCATACAGTATCTGTATGCCAAAGTTAATGGCCCATAAACTTTATCTTCAAATGTTTTGGATTTTTCCTTCAGTTACCATCTGTAACCATGCAGACAATGCAGTTTTCTGTATGTAACCTACGCGGACCCCAAAAATTGGCATGGCCTAGTACATGTCAGATCCACCCCAAATCTACCATCATTTTATTATATTTTATTAACTACTACATATGATATTCTAAACACCGCATATTCACAACCACCAACCATTCCACTCCTACTCTTCACTACGTATTGTTATGGTGATGTTTCACAAGATACGATTATTGAAGAAAATAAGATAGAAATGTAGGAAAGATGTACTCACCAACTCCGCTGCTCACAATAATCATCCTCAGCAAATTGGTTCAATCGCCACTCTACTTCAATAAATATAGAGAAAAGTTTCGATTCAATAATTCGATTCGATATACCAGCGACCGTTTGTGAAATATAAGAGGAGGGATATGTGACCCAACGGAGCGTGAACGAATACAAAAGACCTAGAGAGCGAGATACAGATGATAAAAGATGATGATGATGGCAATGACAATGATGTAGATGACGATGATAATGGTGATAATGGTGATAATGATGATGAATTAGATGACGATGATAAGGATGATAATGATGATCATATAGATGACGATGATAGGAATGATATTATAGAGGATGTTATAAATGACGATGATAAAGATGATACTATAGAGGATGATAAAGATGACGATGATAATAAGAGATGATGAGGATGATATATATGATGTTAATAATGATGACAAGATAATGATGATAATAGAAATGATGATGATATAGATGAAGATGATATAGATGAAGATGATAATGATGATCCTATAAATGATGATGATATAGACGATAAGATAGATGATGATGATTTAGATAATAAGACAGATGATGACGGAATGAGGAAGATATAGACGACGATAATACATATGATAATATAGACAATGAGAAAGTTGACGATAAAGATGATGATAATAAAGATGATGATAATATAGAAGACGATAAAGACGATGATGAAGAAGATGATAATGTAAATGATTGCTAAGAGGAAGATATAGCTGATTGATAAATAATCTGACAACGACGATTCTGGCGCGAACAATGATGCAGATGAAGAAAAGATGCCGGTACTGATGATGAACGATGATGATGCGACATGTCGGTACGATAACGCTGATACTACATGATGAGGTAAGATGCGTAATAATGCAGAAAATACACCGGAGACGCCAAATGTAGCATGAAGACGCAATGCGAACGGAATATGATTACGAGCGAGCAATTTGGAGTAGGGTATAGAACTGGAACGAGAAGACGAAATACGCACGAGCGGCATAGACCGAAGAATGATTGACAGAAGAATGGTACAAACCATAAAACGCAGTAGGTGGCATGAAGTGCAAATTGAATTGCTATACGGTTAAACAGGATAAGTCTCGTACTGTACTCGCCGAAACGAGCAGGAGCATTCAGGCTGCCACAGTACCCGTATATATTTAGAGAATTCAAGAGAAGGGAACCAGAACGTACTATACGAAATGAAAGACACGACAACAACCTACACATTATGATGAGGCATCCTTACAGTGCCACGAAAGAAAAGAAGAATGTACTCTGCCAAACTGGCAACAACCGGAACAGTGCGAGCTGGAATGCTAAGGACACGTGAAACCAGACAAAAGATAGGACTATGTTTACTAATTGAACAATTAGTATCTAATCTCCGATTATAAACGGAGGATTACACGTATTATCATCAATAGATTTGACCTAAAAGTAGTATACATACCGTCGTTTGATTCAGGACGATACGTTCAATAAATAAACAGACATTACCATTAATCAAAGAACGAAACCGGAAAATCATCCAAAACCCGTTGCGCTAAACCAGTGAACAACATCTGACGGAGGAAACTCTGTTCAACCACATGCACTGAGTTGGATAACAACAACCGAATTAGCGAGCGATCCCGACGCATTAACCGCCTGAATCTGATCGTCCAGGTAACGAATCCAAAACCATAGAATAATATTACCATTTCATTCTACTTCATCGCCTAGGTAGTACTTCTCGTATCAGGGTGCAATCAAACTATTTCTCAGATACCAAAAAGTAGCCATATAACCTAACCATCTTCCCCACTTCTTACATTTATCATCTATTGCTTCAACCACTAACAAATTGAAAAACTATTTGCTCCCACCAGCAGCCTCTTTCAAAAAGGAGGGGGACAACATGATGAGTAAATCAGAACCGTCGGATGACATTCGAAACATAAATTTTTCACAAAATCGCAAAATTAAATACGTTGCCAACGGGATTCGAACACACGACCACCACATTACTTACTACCCAGTCAGTCGCCCCCCTCCTCTTCCGACTGTGCTACAC
>JAULBU010030621.1:0-16638 GCA_032358235.1 Odonthalia washingtoniensis
AAGATTACGGTGAGTTTCCATCATCGATTATTCCTATTTTCCCAGTATATGGAATTGATTTACAATATGGTGATGAACGTACTGTAAAAGGTATCATAAGAGATTTGCGTGATCCGCAACAGACTTATAATTATATTAAATCACAGGAAGTACAAATTGTAGCAATGAGTCCAATGCCTTTATCATGGTTTGAAGAAGGTACATTGGAAGGTTATGAGAAAGAAGTTAAACGTGCTGGATATAATATTGCTTACTATAAAACTAAAAATTTAGAGAATGAGAAAGCATCTCCACCTAATTTAACTAATGCTAATAACCCAGCAATTGGTTGGACTCCACAGATTGTTGCTGGTGCTCAAAATGATATGCGTGAAGTATCTGGTATATATGATACTGCATTAGGTGCTACATCACAGGAAACATCTGGTAAAGCAATTCTTGCTAAACAAGCAACTGCTGATGCAGGTCAATATACTTTCACTGAGAACTTACAAGCAACTCTACAACAGATTGGTAAATGTATTATATCATTAATTAAACCAATTATGGGTGATAAGGGAGTAGTAAGAATACTTGGCGAAGATGGTAAGCAATCAACTGTTGATTTAAATGTACCAATGGTAGATCCAATAACTGGACAACCAACAACGATTGATTTTGATTTTGATGATATGGATATAAGTGTATCAAGTGGGCCAGCATATGCAACTAGAAGAGAAGCAGGTGCTCAAGCTATGCAAGATATTATGACAGCAATTCCTGCATCTGCACCATATATTGCTGATATTGCTATGAGAAATCTTGATGTTCCGGGTGCAGAGGAAGCTGCTAACAGACTTAAAAAGATGTTACCACCAGAACTACAAGATCAACAAGAAGGTCAAGCAGGGATGGTTCCACAGGCTATCGTTGATCAAATTACTCAACAGAGTGAAGCAACTATTCAGGAACATCAGAAAGTTGTTGATGATTTAACTAATAAAATATTCTCATTACAAACTGAAATGCAGAATCAGACACAGATAACACTTGCTGATACGCAAATGAAGATTAATGCTGATATGGCTAAGACTCAGTTAATGGAAGAAGGTAAGAATCAGAGATTAATTATTGAGTTGAATTCTAAGGCTAATATTAATAATACTAATTTAGCTAATGAAAATCAGCAACATATGATTGATATTCAGGCGAAAGCTGAAGCAGATAATAAGAAGATTGCTAGTGATGTGATTAAAGCACAGAATCAGCAACCACTTCCACCACCTGCACCACAATCAGTAACTATAAATAAGACTGATGTTCATAATGTTCCGCAAACAGAATTAGCATCACCTAATTTTCAGTTAGAATCACCTTTACCAAATGCTACAAATTATCCAATAATATAGTAAAAATGGCTTAAAATAGCCATACACTACTACAATATGGACACCTGACTCCGTGGTGAAAGAAACGGAGGTATGCACACATCTAACGGATTTTATTTAATTAACCCTCCAAGTTTATTAATTATTATAACGAGAGACAAACAGGGATGACACCAGCCCATGATTAAACAAGATCAGAATTGTTGATGGAAATATAATAATAGGAATATTATGGAAGACATGATTGACTCATTAAAGAGTTATGCAGAATTGAAAGCAGAAGCTGAATCGAAAGAAACAACACCTGCTGTGGATACAGAAATTGAAGCTACAGAACCAGTTGATGGTGTAGATGATAATACTGATGAAGAAGATAGTAATGATGATGATAGTAGTGAATCTACTGATAATAAAACTAAGGAAGTATCGAAAGATGAAACACCTTGGGGAAAATCAGAAGTAGTACCTAAAGGAATTCAGAAACGTTTTAAACAACTTACACAAAAAGCTAGAGATAGTGAACGTAAGTTTCAGGAAATGGAAAAAGCGTTTAAAATAATTACTGCATCTAGTCAACAGGAAAATATCGAACCAACATTTGCTAATGATGCTGAACGTATAAATTATCTAGTTGAACAACGTTTCAATCAAGAAAAGATTGTAAATGAACAACGTAGACAATATGAACAGCAAGTTGCTCGTGATAATGAAGAATTAAATAGTAAATGGAATGTTGCATATGAAAGTGCAAGTAAAGATTTACCAGATTTTGATGATGTCATAGCAGATTCTGAAGTAGTACTACCAAATAGTACACTAAGATACTTAGCATTGAATGATGTAGGCCCATATATAAGTTACACAATTGCAAAAAATCAAGATCTTCAAGATGAAATAAATACTATGACACCTGCTGACCGTCATGGTAAAGTATTAGAGGTTGAAGCAAATGTTCGTAAGTGGTTATCTGCTAGAACAAATGTAACAAAATCTGTTGGAAGTGTGCAATTACCTCCAAAAAACAGCAATGGTAAACCGAAAGTACCGGGTTCATTAAAGAATTCTGGTAGTAGATCAACTAAACTTGATCCAGCCACGGCATCCATTGAAGATTGGCTGAACCAATAAATAATTTAATTATATCACCAACAAAAACCGATATAATTTAGGAGATAAAAAATATGGCTAATGCTGTTCAAAAAATTACTGGCTTCGTTGTGCGTGAAGCTGCACGTGGTTACTACAATACACGTTTGTTCTCTGGTTTAGTTACCAAGAAATACGACTCAGAATTTGCTGCTGAAGGTGCTAAAAAAGGTCAACAGATCTTTATTCGTAAACCTGCTCAGTATCGTGTACGTTCTGGTGCAACAATGGAAATTCAGGACATAATCGAAGATCAGGTGGCAGTAACGCTTCCTGCACAGATTGGTGTTGATTTCTCTTTCAGTTCACGTGAATTAACTATCGACATCGATAATAACACACGTTTGTATTCTGAAAGATTTATCGTACCTGCTGGTTCTGCTCTTGCTTCTAATAAAGATGCTGAAGGTCTTCAGATCGCTGCTCTAAATTCTGGCTACACTATCGTCACTCCTGCTACTCCAACCTTAAAGAATTTCCTTGATGCTAAATCAATACTTAACAAATTCTTGGCACCAAAGGGTCAGAATGATAGACTTGCTGTTATTGGTTCTGATGTTGAATCTGCTATTGCTAATGAAGTGAAGGTGTTGTTCAACTCCTCTGCTGAAATTGACAAGGCTATTAAAGCTGGTGAAGTAACTTCTATGGCTGGATTAACTTTCGGTACTTCCGATCTAACATACGTCCGTACTAACGGTGGTGGTGGTGGTGTTGTTACTGTTGGTGCTGCTTATACTGCTGGTGATTCAACAATCACTATCGCTGGTGCTGGTGCTGCTGCTGTTGCAGTTGGTGATACTCTACAGTTCACTGTAAACTTTGTTAATCCAGAAACTAAACAATTGTACGCTAACAAGCTACAACGTAAGGTTTTAGGAAAGGCTGGTTTGGTATGTACTATAGATCCAATCTACCCTGCTGATGGAGCTACTAACACTCCTGCTCTACGTGCTGCTTATGCTCGTGCTAACGCATCTGCTGTCCCAGCTAATGGATCAACTGTTACTGTTCTTGGTGTTGCTGGTACTCAGTATCTTTGCTCAGTTGTTTTCCACAAGGAAGCAATCGTGTTGACATCTGTTGACTTGATCATGCCAGAAAAGGGTGTTGAAATGAGTGATCGTATTACTGTTGATGGAATGGCTATCCGTTTCATTCGCTCTTATGATACGTCTGGTGATACACTTCCTAACCGTTTCGATACCTTGAGTGTTTACACTCCTGTTATGAAGAGCTGGATAATTTCGGTAGAAACACCGTTGAACTAAACTAATTATTTAATGAGAATAGACCCGAATAAATAAGGGTCTATTCTTTTAAATATGATTCCATATCTGTCGTAGAATTATTTTGGATACATTACTCTTGCTTAAATTATATTGCTCTCTTAATTCTTTTTGTGACTTACCATTAATGAAGTCGTTTCGTAGATTAATTACTAATTCATCTGTCATTTTTGCGTTTGGACTTTTAATGCCAGTCCACCTACCTATCATTCTTATTTTTTGTTTTTTAATTGCATTATCACATAACCCTATTCTAACTGAATGTCTTTTGTTTTCAGATGCAGTTAACCACTCTAAATTTTCTACATTATTGTTAGTTTTATTACCATCTATATGGTTTACCTGTAAATTATCATCGATATATTCTAAATGGTGTAATGCTACACAACGATGCATATCCACATTAATTTCTTTTTTAGTTACCATATCAGGTACTGTTAAATGTTTATATCCACATCGACTAATACATTGTTTAAGTATAAGTCCAGTAGAATTGTTCCGTAATTCACCAGTATTAGATACTGAGTACCTTGTATTCCAAAGTTTTAATTTAACCCATTTTAATTCAACCATAAGCATAATATAGCAAAATTTTTTAATATGACTTATTTATATTCACAAATTCATTCTAAACTCTATGACCTAGAGTATTTAAAATCAATTGAGTGTGAGAATATAATTAAATCTAATGATAATATTATAAAGAAAAAAATATCGAGGAAAGTAAATGTACACAATAAGACAACTAATTGAATCATCATTTCGTGTAAGTGGAGTTAAAGGTGTAGGTGATACTCCTGATTCAACCGAAGCATCTGATGCCCTTGATATGTTAAATGGAATACTAGATAATTTTGGACTTGATCCAATGTGGAAAGCTGGTACGATTACTCGTACAATTACTCCAAAACAAGATGGATCAATAGTTATTGCTAATGATTTAACTCGTGTAATTACATATATAACTTCTACCTCACCTACTGCAACTATTACCACTGCTGGTAATCATGGACTTCCATTAGGAACATCTATCACAATTAAAGGAAGCAACCTTTTCGATGGTGTTCATACAGTAACTGCAATTACTTCCTTAACTTCTTTCCAAATCGCTTCCACTGTTAATGGTACTGCTATGGGTGGTACATTTAAGAAAACTGCTGAATCAGATGATTATTTAATTGATCTAGTTATTGATCCACCTGATGTTATTGATAATGTAATAAGTGTAACTGGAACTGGTGGTTATCAACAGTTAAATGAATATACTAATAATCAATTTTATACATCGCAACAAACTTTTAATGGCTGGTATTATGAATCTGCTCGTGATCCATATCCAACTCTATATGTTAGTGAAACTGTTTCATCTGCACAAATTATAATGAAACAACCGGGATATCGCAACGTAAACTTTAATACTAATACTGATAATTATCCACAAGGAATGAAAGAAGCGTTGAAATGGAGATTAGCAAGTGATCTAGCTGCTTTTAATGGTTATCTAGATATGAGCCAACAATGCTTATTCAGATTTACAGAAATATTAGCAAAATTTAAGCGATCACATCGTCAAACCCAAGACATTATGGCTGATGTTTCTGCTCCGGGTTATGTTGGTGGTCACTATAACATATATAATGATGCCGTAGGTTAATCAATGGCTATAATTAAAACTCAATTTCCTCAATTTGTAGGCCCAAGTTATTCAACTAAGTCGATGCCAATTGATTGTCAGTTATCTATTAACTGGATACCAACACCTATCAACAGCGCATCAGCAAAAACTAGATATGCATTATATCCAACTCCGGGATACAAACATATACAATTTAGAATGGATGAAGTACTATATGATGAATTACCAACTGAGAATCTTGGTTCAATTCGTGGTATTTTATATACATCAACTGGATTTTATGGATCAACTGCTGGAACATTAGTAGTATGTGCATCAGAATCTGTGTTTGAAGTATTTCCTGCTGATAATGAAGGAATTCATAATATAAGAAAGATAGGAGTAGTATCATATTTAAATGGTACAGTAACTATGGCTGATGATGGATTCGGTATAGTTATATCTGATAATACAACTTTATATCATATTGATTTTAAAACATCAGTTATGAATTCATTTGGTACTGATGCACCACTTGAAGCAACATCTGTTACATTCCTTAATGGTTACACAATATGTGCAGGTCGTAAAGATGGTATAGAAAATAATACTTTCTTCTGGTCGAATCAATATAAAAATGATAAAGATAACTGGGATGCTTTAAGTTATGCATCCGCTGAAGGTTTTGCTGACCCCGTACAAGCCGTTAAGAGAGTCGGTAATGATCTATGGGTGTTTGGTATCAGATCATATGAAGTATATCAAGGAACATCATCTCCTGACCTACCATTTGCTAAGATGAGTGGTTCTGCTGGTAACATTGGAAGTGCATCACCTTATTCAATATCAGAGATTGGTGATATAGTATTCTTTTTAGGTTCTGGAGCAATGGGTACTCGTAAAGCATATATGAGTAGTGGTTATTCAGTTGCATCAATATCAACCGATGCATTGGAAGAAGAATGGACAGGTTATTCATCATTTGGTGATGCTGTTTCATTTGCATATACTTTAGAAGGTAATACTTATTGGTGTATCACATGGTTAAAAGATAATAAAACTTATTGTTATTGTTTAGAATCACAGTCATGGTTTCAACCTGCAACTCGTGATCCATCATTAGATGTATTTAATAAGTGGAGAATTACACAGGGTGCATATGCATATGATAAATTATATGTAGGTGATGCAACTGGTACAAAATTATATCATTTATCTAGTGATTATATGGATGAAGATGGTACACAAATTGTTAGAGTACGTAGATCACCACATATGCATGATGGATTATCAATGATTAGATATCAATCTATTGCTATTGATATGGAAACTGGTATGGGATTAGTAACTGGACAAGGTAAAAATCCACAAGCAATGTTAAGATATTCCTCTGATGGAGGAAGAACATGGTCAGCAGAATTGTGGAAAGATGCTGGTGCTCTTGGTAAATATAAAACTAGAATGAAATGGTCACGTCATGGTATGGCTAGAGATAGAGTATATGAACTTTATTGTAGTGATCCAGTAAGATGGGTAATACTTGGATGTGAATTAGAAACTGAAAAATCTGTGGCTGGTATATAATGGCAGTTTTAACTAATAATACACCAGTAACGGTGACAGTTGGTGAAGTACCATTATCAGCACCATTCTTTGAATCACAAAATAAGATGACACCTATTTGGAATAAATGGTTGTCATCTATTTCAACATGGATAACTAAATCACAAGAAGTTAAAAATGGATCATTTACATTAGGTGATGCTATAGTTGGTTCATATATTGCAGTACGAACTGGTAATATTATAGTGATAAACGGTTCCATAAATGCAGGTACATATACCAACACTACTATAATGGGGATACCAGTTACACCGAAGGTATCAGTTCCTGTATTATTATCGGGAAATATAGTAGATAGTGGTGTAATTTTAACGGATAAAACATTGAATATAAATTTAACATCAACAGCACCAATTTTAATATCTGCTACATATATTGCAGTTAGTTCATCGGAGAATAAATAATTATGGCATTACCATTATTAGCATTAGGAGTTATGGGAGGTGCATCACTTATTGGAAGTGGCATTCAAGCATATGGTCAATATAAATCTGCACAAGAAATGGCTGCTGCACAGGCAGCTACCGCTGAAGCAAACCGTAAATATGCAGAAGAACAATTTAAAAAGAAGATGGAATTAGAACAACCAGCAATTGATGTTGGTACTAATTATCTAAGTGATATGGATAAATTAATTAAATCTGGTGAACTATATAAACCATATGGTGATTATACTGGAGAATTAAAATTTGATCCAAATACTGTTGATGTTACTAAAGATCCGGGATATGCATTTAGATTATCACAGGGTCAAAAAGCATTAGATACTGGTGCAGGTGCTAGAGGACAATTATTTAGTGGTGCTCAACAGAAAGCATTAATGAAATATGGTCAAGATTTAGGTTCACAAGAATATGGTGCTGCTTATACACGTCAGGAAGGAACATTTGATAAGAATTCAGCTAGAGATTATCAAGATTATTTAAATAGATTACAACAATATAATCAAACACTACGTAATAAAGTTGGTGATGTTGGTAATATGGTTGGTGTTGGTGAACGTGCTAAAGGTAGAGTAGAAGGTGGTATCGATACAGTAACTGGTCAAGTAATATCTGCTAATACTACACAAGGTTCTGCTACTGGAGCAAGTAATGCTTCACCTTGGTTAGGAATGGCAGGTGTTGGACAAGGAATTAGCAATGTTGTTGGTGATGTTGGTCAAGCATATGCAATGGGATTAACTACACCTACAGCAACTCCTGCGCCAACTACTACACCAACATTATATCAGCAAAGTTATATTCCAACAAATAATGTACCTTTAACAGCACAGGGATTTAACACTTCACTTTATAATCAAATGGGGAATCCATAATGGATGAAATGACACCTCTTGCAATCATGAGTGGTAAATACACTCCAAATTATTATCAGGGTACACCACTTACTGATATGGCTAAAACATATATTGCTTCTCAACAGAAACAAAAAGAACAAGCAATAATTGATGCTGAAAATTTAAGAAAAGAACAATTACGTAAAACACTTGGTCAACAGTTTGCTACTGGTGATACTAATTTGGGTACTGCTGGTAAATCTATTGCAGGTATTGAACCAGATCTTGCTTATAATATGATTAAGACTCAGCAAGCACAAGATATTCAGGAAGCTAATATAAATAAACAGAAATCTCAGTTTGTTCCGGGTACTGATGAATATATTGATGATCTTGTTAAACAATTTAGATCATTAACTTATATGGCTGGTCAAACACAAGATGCAAATCAAAAATTAGCATTTATTTCACAAGCTAATAATGTTAAAGATGAACTTGGTAAATATCCACGTGGTGCTATACTTATGGGATTACCTGCACCTAAAGAACCAGTTGTTAAAGATGAAGTTGCTCCTGATGGTTCAACACTTACACCACCACCTGTTACAGAAAAAGCATTAACTCTTGCTGATTATGTTACTAAGATTAATGACATAAAACCATCTGGTGGAAATAATGCTACTGCATTAGCAGAATTAAAGAAAATAGAAACAGATTTTGTTTCTGATATTATTGTGCAGGGTGATCGTAAGATAGTAACCGAAGCAATTGATAAGAAAGAAAAGGCATTAACTCCTAAAGCTGTTGTTGATGTAGATAAAGCTGTCGATAAATTAGTTAATGATTCATCAACACAACCAATACCTGCTGCATTACAGTTATATACTAAGGCTAAAAATGCATATGATTCAGCTAATAGTGCAGTAAAATCAAATGCTATAGGTGCTGCTATTGCAAACTTTTTATATGCACTTAGACCAGAAGCTGTCAATGAAGGTGATATTGAATTGGCTAAGAGTTCAGTGCGAGATGGAAATCAACAGGGATTAAAAACTGTTCTTGATAAAGTTGGAATGGGTGGATTATTAACTACTGATTATAAAACATTAGCTATTCAACTCGGTTCTGCTGCTTATGATAAACTAACAAATTCAAGAGTTAATAATATAGATCAAGTGGTTTCTTTATTAGATAAATTAGATGCTGGTAAAGTTAAAAATAGAATTAGTAAATATTATATATCACCAAGTCCAGTATCAGGTACAACACCATCTGCATCAACAACTGATATTAAAAAGCCAGAAGTTCCTACAATTAAAGAAGGTACTGTTAAAGGTAATTATATTAGAAAGAATGGTGCTTGGGTTCCAAAAGGTAAATAATAATGCGTTATAAAATAATTAAAGATGGAAATGTTATTGATTATATTGAAGCAGATAGCGAATCCGAAGCAATTGATGGTGCATTTGCTGTTACTGATGGTAATTTTGATGATGTAGTTAAAGAATATAAGGCTGGTGAATTTGTAGATCCAAAAGATTTTACAGGTACATTAACTATGCCTAAACCAACATATGCAGATACTACTGATCCATTTATAAATATTCAGAAAAAACCAGTTTTACCAATGATGAGTCCAGAAGAATTAACTTCACAGGCTATCAATAGTGGATTAGCATCACCAGAATATGCTTATTGGGCATCACAAATTGCGCCATATTCAACCGAAAGTAATTTACGTACTGGTGATTTTACACTTGGTACTGCAATGAAAGATATATCATCACTTCCCGGTCGATTCCTTATGTCTGGTGTTAGTGATACTGATATGGCTACTCGATCTGGTCAACGTGGATTCATTGGTAATGTAGCAACCGATCCAACTCTTGTACCTAGTATATTAGGTGGTATGGCTACTGGTGGAATGGCTCCATTAAGTTCTATGGCTACTAAAGGTGTAATAAGTGGTGCTGGTATGGGTGGTGGTGCATTAACATTTAATGCTCTTAGTGGTGATAATATAAGCGAAGCTGATGCAGTTGCTACATTATTAATGCCTATGGTTGTAGGTGGTGCATTTGGTAAAGCTGCTGATAGTATTAGAAATGGTGTAGTAAAATATATACAAAGTAAATATAGTAACTTTACTCCTGATCAAGTTGAATATGTAATGTCTAAATTAGGAGTTAGTACTAAAGGAACTTTAAAGAAATTAGAACAAGGTTCAGTTGAACAAATGGGAACATTGCGTGATTTAACTGGTAGACTTAATGCTGGTGAATTAAATCTTACACAACCTGCATTTTGGACTAAAGCTAATAAAGAACCAATAAAAAAAGCATATGAAACCATATTAAATAATGCTAGACGAGATAGAGTTAATCCAATGTCAAAAGCAGAATTGGATATTAAAACTAAGTTACTTGATGATACAATGGCTTCATTGAATGATCTAACTGATAGATTCAAAGGTAATGTACCTGCTGATCGTATTATTGCAGAAGCACAAATAGTTCAATTACAAGATCCAGCATTAGCTAATTTAATTATGCAAAGTGTGAACGATGTAGTTAATAAAGGTGCATCTACTGTACGTAAAGCAGGTGAAGAATTTTCAACTTATGGATTTCCTTCTGAAGCCACTAATCTATTTAATAAAATGAAATCAGCACAACCGCAAGGTGATATATTTCCAGCATATAATAAATATGTTACTGGTGTAGAATATGGTAAGAATCCAATTAAACCAACTAAAATAACTGATGTAAATCCACTTGGATTCGGTACTATGATACCAAACATTAGTCCAGAACGTGCCATGCTTGCACAAAAAGGAATAACAACGATTACTCCACCTGCTCAAGTTATAGCAACACAAGATCAAATGTCTCCAATGAGAATATTATCAAATAAAGGTACAAAATAATGAACGATATGATGAATGAAGAAGAATGCTCACCAATGGCAATAATGGCTAGTAAAAAAATATCTATTGCTAAACCAATGAATGAATTAGATAACTATTACAAAATATTAAATGATTATGTGGAACATCTTAAAGAAACTATGATAAGTAATCCACAAGCTAGAAAAGATATTGAAATTATAGTTACTGATCTTGATGCATTAAGAGTTGCTGATAAGAATAAACCAAGCGGTGATACAATATCACTATTATCACCATTATCTAAGAAAATAATAGAAAGTAATAGTGATGAAATGAGTGATAAAGAAGAGATGAGTCCAATGGATTCACTGAATTCCTTGAAAAAATAAACAACACTACTACAATATGAGGTTATAATGGCTACATTACTTAGTGGTTGGCGCATACGTATATTGGATGAACAAGGCTTACCGCTGGTAAATGGTCGTGTCCAATTCTTTGATTCAACTACATCCAATCCAAAAGCTGTCTACACTGATAAGTCATTACTTACATCTCTAGGCACTGAAATTTCTACTGATATCGAAGGTTATCTTCCTCCACTATGGTTATCAGACGGCTATTATAAAGCCAAAGTACAAGCACTTCAAGAAATATTACCAACATTACCAGACCCTACTTATGTCTATCGTGATATGTGGGATATTAATGATATAGGAACTGCTTCAAAAGCTGCTCTAGGTGCTGGATCGGGTATTCTATTAATTGTTAAAAATATAGCAGAACTTCGTCAGCTATCAAGTGGTAGTGCTGATGCTGTTATATGTTCAGGTTATTACACAGCAGGAGATTGCGGTGACTTTTTATTCTTTAATTATGAAGCAAACAGCACAAAAACTGATGATGGTGGTGCTTACATACGAGGCAACGACACCGCTACTGGTGTCAGTGGTAGATATGTTCAGCAATTTGGTGAAGAACTTGATGTAAGACGTTGGGGCGCAGTTCCTAATGGTACTGCTGATTGTATTGGTGGATTCATCAATGCTAACATTTATGCAGGTGAATATGCTAAGTTCGATAAACCTAAAGTAATCGCTTTTCCAAGCGGTGGAAAAGATCACTACAAATTATCTGGTAATATATCATTTGATAAATCAATGTATAATCCGATCAGTGGTGTTACATCACCAATTCCTTATCGTATCGGACAAGAAGTTGTAATGGAATCATTAACTACTCCTATTACTGTTACAATAACTAATAAAACTAAAATTGAAAGTAATTCATCTATCATTGGTGAAGCTGATACGTTAGTTATTAATGCTGGATCGATGGAATTTACTCGTCCACAATGGTTTAACAATAGATATTTAATTAATAATATCACATCTGCCACAGAGAATGGAATTAGATGTGAAGTATATGATTATACTGGTATTCAAAGTTCTAGCGGTGATTACGTTTGGAAAGCACCTATTCATTTTGGAACTGGATTCACATTAGAAATAAGTGGTGGATCAATTAGTTCAGAACATGCTATTGATGTTGATGAAGAATCTTATGTATTCTCATCTACTGGTGGATTATATTCATTCGGCCCAAATGTACCACTTCGTGCATCATGGTTTGGATGGGGTCATTTAACTGGTAATGATCAATCACAAGCACTTAAAGATGCAATAACTGCATCACAAGGTCAACAAATAATCACAGTTCCTTATATGGGTAACTATCTACATGGTATTTATTCAACTATGGATGGTGAACAAGGTGATTATCCAAACATTATTCACTTTGATAGTGAAATTGCAATCGGAACAGGTGGTTACTTAACCAACATTTCCGTAGATAATTCAACTGGTACTGCTGTATTCAATATGTTAGGTGGTTCTGTTGGTGTATTGCATAATACATCTATTTCACCTTTCTGGTTTGGTGCTACTCCACTTAAATCAACTAATAAAATTCCATTAACTAACGCAATGAACTCAGCTAAAGTAAGTAGAGTTAAACTTGATGGTGGTGGATTTAAATATAATGTTGAAGGCCCAATAACTATTCAAACTCTTAATGGAACTGATCTATTAAAAGTAGTTGATATGTCAATCAATCATAATTTCGGTACTCCAACTTATGATTATTTAGTTGATATTCATACTACCGATGGTAGCGGTGATGTCATATTTGATTCAGTTGTTATCAATTCTAAAATGAAAGCAGTTAATGCATACAAATGTGATGCTTATTATCAGAGATATAATAATTGTTTCTTTGGTAATGATGTTAATATTACTGGTGAAGATTATGCATTCACAAATAATCAACAATATGGTATTCGTTCATTCACATCATTTTCATCTTCTAAAGTTGCTGGTATTGTATTAGGTAATAGTTTTAATTCATCACAAGTTAGATTAATGGGTGATTATTCTGTTAAATCTGGTAGAACATTACCTGAGTTAGAAAATATTATATTTAATAATAATTCATTAACTAATGATGCTGGTAATGATTATGTTGGTTGTGTATATATGCAATCAAATATGGCAAATACTATAATTAATGGTGTTCATATCTGTGATAATACATTTGGTGGTCATATTCCAGTTGCTACAAGTGATGATCGTAATCTAAGAATAAATGATTTACTTTCACCTGATTGTAGCTGGTACAATTATGATCCAGTAATTCCATTTGCTACCGCATATAGACATAAATTTGTTGTTAAAAACAATATATTGTCAGCATATGTAAATGGTGTTGGATCAACAACTACTAACAGACTACCAACAACATCTGGTGTAATAAATAGATATTCTAGTGCTGCTGGGTATGGAACATATACTGGTAATTACTTACGTGCTGATGATGAAACATCTGGTGTGTTAGTACCATCAACTGGTAAAGTATTCAAAAAAACAATTAATTATACACTCACTAAGAATGAAGGTGTATTTGTATTGACTGGAAATACTCAGAAGTTTAGTATATGTGATGTAAATATTAAGACTGTTTATTTAACAAGTGCTACAACCGAAGGGTTCAGAGTAACATCATACGATCCATATACAACGGTTACTATACCAGCTACATCATCTACATATTACACTAATTTAGTTGGAAGTATGTGCAATACAAATCCAACTCAGTTGGCAAATACGCAAAGTAGTTCAACATTTGTATGGAGTGATGCTGCAAATATAATTAGATGTGAACCAAAATCTAATCAAGATACGAGTAATGTAACCACAAATACTCCACAGACATTTTATTATGATGTTAATTTTAGCATCTATGAGGGAATTTAATAATGGCTTTTTCAACATTACCATTTATCAAACCACATTATCATGATGATAATGGTTTTTCAGGCGTTGGTTATAAATTATATAGTTATGATTCATCAACTAATCAACCTTCACCAATATTTAAAGATCCAGCAGGAACTACTGAATATGATAATCCACTAGTTTTAAATTCTCGTGGTGAACCAGATGGCATGGGATTATATCTTGATGATTCTAAGACTTACAAAATTGTATTAACTGATCCAACTGGTAGAGTAGTAACTACAACTAATGCTGTACAAGGTGTTGGTGCAGGTTCTGGTGGTGCTGTAGGCCCACAAGGTGAGAAGGGAGATAAAGGTGACACTGGAGCAACGGGTGACACTGGTGCTACTGGAGCAACTGGCGCAACTGGTGCTAATGGTAATGATGGTGAAACTGGAGCAACTGGTGCTAAAGGTGATCGTGGTGATACTGGTAGCAATGGTGCTGATGGCCCACAAGGTGATCAGGGTGAACAAGGTGAGAAATGTGATAAAGGAGATACAGGTGATACTGGTATAGCTGGTATTAATTATCTTGGTAATTGGTCAGATACTACTCAATATTTAGAACATGATGTAGTTTTATCAACTGATGGAAATTCATATTATAGTAATACTACTTCTACAATAGGTGTATTGCCACAAAGTAATCCAACTCAATGGTCATTATTTGTACTTAAAGGTGCTCCGGGTGAGAAAGGTGAGAAAGGTGATACTGGTGATCAAGGCCCAGTAGGTGAAACGGGTGCTGATGGAGCACAAGGCCCAATAGGGCCAACTCCTGCATTAGTTCCTGTTGATGCATTCTCAGGTACTGTATATGCATTAGCTGGTGGTAATGATATTATATGGGATCAGCAATTTGGTAATTGTAATAGTAATAAAGCATTAGTAACTGCTGGTAAATGGCAAGTTAATGTTAGTGGAACTTTACAAGAAGAAAGTTTTGTAACTGATTTTGGTGGATTTAATTCACATGCAACATTTGGTGCAACTAATGGTGCAATTGGATTCTTTGAAGAATCTGGATTAATGAATACTGGATTTGCAACTATAACACTTTCTGGACGTTATCATTATAGATTCTCATCACAATTAAAAACAAGCAGTTCAGCAAGTTTCTCAGTTATGCTTCGTCATAATGGAACTGATACTGCTGTAAGTTATATGCAAACTTCATCTGCTACTTATGTACCAATTGAATTTGATGATTGGGTTGAATGTGTTGCTGGTGATCAGTTATGGATTCGTTTAATTAATAACGGTGGATCTTACTCAGGTGAATTCTCTAATGTTACATTCTTAGGAAGCATTGTTCATACAACTGCAAGTAATCCATCATATTTAAGCCTCGGTCACTATAATTCAAATGGATTATTGTATGAGGGATATGAAATATATACCACCTCTGCTGGGATATATGAATCATTTGCATTCGCTAAAGTATTTAATTGTAATGCTGGTGATTACTTTTTAGTAAGAAAATTCCTTAAAGATAATTCTAATGTATCTGCTACATTCAGTGGTCATAATACTACAATTAATGATAGTGGTAATGGTGGTGGATCATTTAATGGTAAGCGTTGTGTTTATGTAAGTAATAATGGTAATGATGCCAATAGTGGTATTTCATCTACTCAACCGATGTTGACATTAACTGCTGCATCAACTAAAGCAAAAGTAAATCAGGTAAATGAAGGTGATACTGATTTTTGGACAGTAGTTTGTGAAGATGAATCTACATTTATCGAAACTGGATTCCAATTTGCACCAAGTATATCAGTATATGCTCCATTAGCAACTATTAACTTCGGTCAATCAACTACTCCATCTATGTGCAATGGTGGTATATTTACTGTTAATAAATTATTTTCTGGTACATTTTATGTATATGGTGGAACAAGTAATTATAATACCACTGTAAATATAAATGAATGTTATTTATCAGGTGAGTCATCATATGGTTTATATTCTGCTGAATCGGAAACAATAAGTGGTGAATATGATGGAACATCAACTACAACATTTAATGTTAAAAAATTAGTCGCAACATATGCTCGTTCTGAAAATCCATTAACTGGATTATTGGCAGAAGTAT